>JASTUB010000140.1:0-34153 GCA_031124825.1 Saccharomycopsis vini
ATTAATGAAACAAATATTTTTTTTTTTCATTTTTTTTTTCCATTCCTTTCTTTTCTTCTTTTTTTTTTTTTTTTTTTTTTTTTTTTTTTTTTTTTTTTTTTTTTTCGTTAGTTTTGTTCTCATGATCTTTTTGCATAACTTGATGGAGTAGTCACTTAGTTCCTCTCTACCACCTTGTTTTTAATTTTATCTTTCACTTCATTCGTTTCTTCCTGGTCCCAATTAACGGTACACTATTTTGTTTTATTATCATCATCCCAGCTAATTAATTTTTCTCTCTCTCTCTCTCTCTCTCTCTCTATTATTATTATTATTATTATAATGATTCCCTCTCTCTTTATTATTATTATTATTATTATAATAATTCATATCATAAATTAACACCAAAAAAGACCCATTGTAATTGATTTGCATCATCAAAATTTCTGAATTTTTTCAAGGATTCTTTGATATGAAAATCAACAATAATTAACTTTTCAAAGCATTTTCAATATCGTTTTTAAATGACATTGGAGGAGTTATACATTCCCATCTACCAATAACTTCACCATTACGATTGATCAAAAATTTTTCAAAATTCCATCTAATTCCTTTTATACCAAGTCTACCTGGTTTTTTATTTTTCAAAAATTGATAAACAAGATCGGCGTCTTCACCGTTAACGTCGATTTTTTTCATTATTGGGAAAGTCACCCCATAATTTAAATTACAAAATTGGGCAATTTCTCCCATGTCACCTGGTTCTTGTTTCCCAAATTGATTACAAGGGAAACCGATTATAATTAATCCAATAGACTTGAATTGTGAATATAGTTGTTGTAATTCTTCGTATTGAGATGAAAACCCACACCGAGAGGCAACATTAACAATTAATACAACTTTATTTTTCAATTGAGAAAATGGAAATTTTGATTCATTTTGATCTAATGGCTCAAGATCATAAAAACTTGAAGGTGTTGATGATGTTGATGATGATGAGGTACTAGACATGCAAATAAAAATAATAATGTTCTGATTTTGAGATTAATTTGAGTATTGAAGGGTTAAGTAAGAAGCCAACTAAAATACAAAAAAAAATAAGAAAGAAAAAGAAAAAATCAAAATCAAACTAATAATAATATAACTTCTTCTTGTGTTTGTTTATTCTATTTTCATTTTTTATTTTGGTAGTTTTTTTGGTTTTTTTTTTTTTTTTTTTTTTTGGTATCACCGTGATTGTAGGGGGTGTATGACCCTTTAAAACCTCATTTTCTCTCATCTAAAAATTTAGTTTGACGGTTTTTATCAACTTGAGTTGACACTATTATTATTACTCAAAAAAAAAAATCTTTTCTTATTGAGATAATTATGACAACAGTATATTATTTGATGATTCACAACCTGCGATGATCGTCATTATAACTCTTTTTTTTTTTTTTTTTTTTTTTTTAATATCAATGAGTGAAATAAAGAGTTCTTTTTTTGTTCTACTAGAAATTTGGGGGCATGTAAGTACTTTCATTAAAGTTGATGTGTTGAACTTCAAAGACAAATTATTAGAAAATAAGAAACATATATACTAAGTTCTACTTTATTCAACTAATTTCTTCAGAAAAATTGAATTAAATATATATATATATATATATATATATATATATGATATCAAAGTATAGTGAAGTTAGAAGTAAAAATGAAAACAATCTTGATCAACAAATAAAAAATGAAAGAGAATAAAAAATAATAACACACTCACACTAGAAAAAAAAAAAAAAAAAAAAAAAAAAAAACCTTGTAATCATCGTCAGTAAATTTAATTCAATAAAATAGCAACAATAGCAAATATAAATGAGCCACGATTTGGCTTAAATTGATAATCAACACCTCCAGTGATAATTTGGGGAATAATAAAACTGCTACTACTACCACCACCACTGAAACTTGAAGATTCTAAAGTTGTAGAAATCAGGGAAGTATTTTCTGTTAATGGACAAACAGTTGTGTATTCGCTTATAACTTCACTGACTGTTGAAGTGGTAATAAATGAACAAACATCACTTTCACATGAACTGGTGGTGAAAAACATTGTAGTCTCATGAGTACTAGTTGTTGTGCTAGTAGTAAACAAACCAGACTCAGTAATTGTTGAGCTTGCAGCTAAAGACACTGAAGTGGCTTCAACATTAGTTGAAACATCATTTGACATTGATTGGGTGGTTAATTCAAATGTACTCCCACTAAAAGTGCTGTCTGTGAGCAAAACTGTTGGAACGGTGTAAAATGAATAAATACTAACTGGAGATTCAGAAACAGTAACAGCTGCAGTAGCAGTACTAGATTGCAAAACACTAGATACTTCCGATAATGAAACATTGTCTGTTGTTTTAGAAATTGATGAGGTAGAAGATGGGATATAATTGGTAGTTGAAGAGCTCATAATTGAATTAGAACCAGATGTCGTTGTTTCAGTCAATGGACAAACAGTGGTATATTCAGTAACCACTTGGCTAACAGTAGAGGTAGTGACTTCTGAGCAAGAATTGTTTTCGCAAGAGGTTGTAGTTAAAGCTATAGTAGTATCATGGGTGCTGGTCAATGTACTTGTGGTGAATAAAACAGATGTGCTAATTTTGGAGGATCCAAGTGAAAGTGCAGAAGTAGCTTCCACACTAGAAAATGTACCTGGGATTGATTTTGTACTCGATGATCTCGATAATCCGTTAGTCTTTGAAAATGAGTAGCCAATTGATGAAGTTGATTGATACTCAGGATATGATGTAGATGAAGTCAAACTAGATTCAGTTGCAGTTGAAGCTGTTTCGGATGAAGTGGTTTTAGTCAATGGACAAACAGTGGTATATTCAGTAATAACTTGGCTGACTGTAGAGGTAGTAACCTGTGAACAAAAATTGTTTTTACAAGAGGTTGTGGTCAAAGCGATAGTAGTGTCAACAGTGCTTGTTAGTGTACTAATAGTGGTAGAAACAAATGAACTAGAATCAGAAGAACCAAAAGAAGCAGTAGCAGAAGTAGCTTCAACACTGCTCAAAACTTCAGTGGAAGATGATTGTGGAATTGAATTTGTGGTAGGGTATTGAGCAGTGTATCCTGATGAAGGGACAGTAGTTGAGCAAATAATAGATAAAGAAGATGAGAAAACCGCAGATAATGGGGTTTTAGTATCACTCACAGTTGAAATAGTAGTGTATTCGCTGACAACATTACTAACACTGGTAGAGGTAGTAATACCTGAGCAAGCATTATTTTTGCATGAAGTAATTGTCAAAATGATAGTACTTTCTTGTGTAGTTGTCAAGGTGCTAGTTTCAAGAAAATTTTGCAGACTACTTTCAGACAGAATTGGAAATTCGGAAGTGGCTTCCACTTTACTGGATACTGTATTCGAGTATGTAGATGGCGTGGAAGAAGCTGAGGATAATGAATATGAATTTGAAACTGGGGTGGTAGAAGAAGGTAAGGATAGTGAATAAGAGCTTGAGATCATAACATTAGAAGCAATATTTGATGGAGTGGAGGAAAATACCAGGGAAGAACTAGTAGCTGGAGCAGAAGAGCTTTCTGTTGGAAAGGATGACGCAAATATCAGGGAAGATCCATAATCAGCAGTAGAGACACTGAGAGCATTGCTATCACTTGAAGTGAACATACCAGAGCAAGCATTATTTTTGCATGAAGTGATTGTCACAACGACAGTAGCATCATCAGTAGTAGCGGTCAATGTACTATAAACAATTACTAAGGTTTCTGAATTCGTACCAGCAACAGAGTTACTTGTGGCTGCAGAAGCAACCGCTGAGACAGCGAAAAGAAATATTCTTTTGATCTTCATGTTGAAAGAATTTAAACTTAAATCTAGTAGAAGTTTTTTTTTTTTTTTTTGTTCTTTGATTTGTTTAATTTTCTTTGTTCTGTTTACCAAGCAAGCTTATACTAGAAGAAAAAAATATTTATAAGAAGCATTTTTTAATTTTTAAACTGAGAATATTGCTCATATTTAAATAGATATAGATTAAGCTAAATGGCAATCAATACTATGAATTTTATTTTATTTTTTTTAAAAAAAAAAAAGGAAGTAAGAAACTGATACAACTTTCCTGAAATCCTTCAAAGATTCCGTTCATGATGTGCAGATTGATATTAAGCTGTGCGTCATCTTGCATGTTTTGACACACACCATCGAAGAATTAAGTGGTGAAAGGAAACAAAAGCACAAAACAAAACAACTACACATCCTCTTTGTAATATGACAATAATTTTTGTCAATGATTTTTTTCAATGAATTTCTTCAACTTCATAATTATATCTTATGATGGATTCTTATTCAGACTCTCGTTCTTTCAATGGGCGACGTTTCCTTGTTGATATAAGATTAACAATAGAATAGTATCACTTTACTATAGGTTTCTAGACACCATTGGTTCCTTATTTCTTAATTTTAAATTGACTAAATTGAATAACTATAATCTCAAACAAATGTCTAATTCTGGTAATTCCTTAAATGCATCTCGTAATTTGTAGTAAATTTTTTAATCAAAAAGAATAACCTCCTTTTAAGTGTGGGGGGGGGGAAGAATGGTTAAATATCTGCATTCGAGAACTGTGTTCTTTATCAGATACAATTAGTTGACTCAAGAAATACCAAAAAGAATTGCCGGCCCCAGGAATCGAACCTGGGTCTAGTCGGCCACAACGACTCGTACTGACCACTATACTAGGCCGGCTTTTCTTGTTGGTTAAAATAAGCAAAAAACTCATCACCAACACCTGGCGAATTTATTGGTCTCTATGATTAATAGATATTTTTGATTTTAGTTATCTATCTTCTTTACTTTTTCTCTTTCTTCTTTTTGTTTTCTTTTCTTCTTACTTGGTCCTTCTCAAGAAACCTTATTCACTTCTATTTTATATTACCTTATTTTGATTTATTATCTTGATTTTATTTGATTATACTTTGAGGGTTTTGTTTCATTGATATATTCGTTCATATCAATTTTACCATTGATTTTTGTTATTTAGCAAAAATTGATGTCCTTGATAGGTTTTCCTCTCTATTTAGTATATAGTTTAGTTCATAAATGTACGAATCTTTTCGAAAGTAAAAAAAAAAAAAAAAAGGCGCTAAACCTACTTTTCAAATTAATCCTAAAATAATAAAAATTAATCCAAACATTAAATGTAATTTCCTACCGCCTTATTATATACATTAGGAGTTTTGTTTTTATCATTATATTCATTATAATAGTACTACATTAGTTTTTTTCCCTATGAGATAGAACTGATATCCTTTTTTAGGTTTTTTCCCCTTATTTAGTGTATAATTTTAATGTACGACTTTTCGTGATGGTAAAAAAAAAAAAGAAAATTTTCTTTTTTTTAGCATTAATGCTGTATTTTTCCAACTATGTTTGTTTCATGAAGTAACTTCATTTAGTAATTATAATGAAGAAAATTTACATTGTGATATCAATTATTAGCTTTCTTCAAACAATAGCAAAAAAATTGAAAGACTTATAAAGAAGATGTTTGGACTCAAGATTTCAAAAAAAAAAAAAAAAAATATTGTTATCAACATTTTTTCGCATTATCAATTTGCTCAAGTTTCTTTGAAAATTCATGTATTATACATCAGTTCTACTATACCCAGCATAAATTTTCATAATATACTTTTTTCATGAAGAGAAGTGTTTCTGTTCTTTATCATTTATTTTTATTTGTTAAACTGTCATTTTTTTTCACCACTGTAAATTCCAGAAACAAAACAAAAAACAACCCCATTCTTGTTTCTTTAATAAAGCTTTTTCGCCATAATGGGTTATTCTCCTTATTTTTCAGGTGTGCCCCCCGCAAAAGCTGCAACCCCCCCCCTTGTTGCTTTTTCCTTCAACATACATATGAAGGAATTTGGAGAAATCAAAAGTTTCAGAGAATCAATAAAAAATTTTCGCACGGTTAATACCATTTTTTTCACCAGTTGCAAATTCACCATCAATCTTTTCTATAGATAGTCTTTCAGGATAACTAGGATCATCGTCAATCGGTAACAGTGAATACATAATGAGAGAACAAAATGAATCTGAATTAGCTACAAGTCCAATTAACGATGATGATTATAAGCTTGATACTGCAAATTTGCTAAAGGAGCACAACTACAACTTTATATCAGTTGAAACTATACACAGAGGAAGATCTGAAGTTCATAAGATTGTCGGGTTTAAAGATGATGGTATATTAATTTTGAAAATTGCCAATGTCATGCTAAAAACTAATGAGGATGACCAAATGGAACATCATCATGAATCATTTGATGGAATATTTGCTTACGACAGCGACCAAATTCAATCAAAATTTCAAGAAGCGGTAAATTTTTACCAAAACGAGTTGAAATTTTACAATCTACTCGAAACAAAAGGTTATTCACATATTATTAAGCCAATTTTTTGTGGGTTCAATAATCATTTTAATTTTTTTGGCCCTCTTTATATAGGGCCATTTTTTATTTTGAAAAAATTGGATTCTTGGGATGAAAACTTGATGAAAACAAAAAAAAACAAATGAAGAAGTCATCAAAAAAGATGTCATACCAGCATTTAAAAAACTTCATAACCTAAATGTATTACATGGAGATGTTTCGAGGGATAATATTATGTTTTTAGAAGGAAAAGCAATGTTAATTGATTTTAAATTTTCTAAGATTTGCTATGATACTAAATTACTCCAATCAGAAATGAGAATAGTTAGACAACTTTGATTTGTTTGTTTTTTTGATTTTTCTTTTCTTTATATATATATATATATATATATCCAATTGTCAGGATATAATCCTTTTATTTGATTAATCTTACTTTTACTTTTACTTTTACTTTTACTTTTACTTTTACATTTACTTTTCTACTTTCTATTGTGTGATGAAATTTTTTCGTCGCCATGGTTTTTTTCTACTGTTTATTGGAAATTTTTTCAACATGAATGATGAAAACTTTTCTCTATAAATATATTTCTATCCTCCTTTTTTATTACACTTTTTTATTTATTTAGAAAAGAGGTTAGAGAGATTTAAAATAAGAATTCAATACATTGTTATTGTTATTAAAAATCTAAGTGATAAAAATTTACTCTTAAAGTTGTAAATTATTACGCTATATTCTATTTTACATATCGTGATATTTGTTATTCTCTTATCTTTTATTTATTTATTTATTTATTCTTTTATCTTTTATTTATTTATTTATTTATTCTTTTATCTTTTATTTATTTATTTATTTATTTATTTATTTATTTATTTATTTATTATGTCAGTTGAAGATACCCATTTCAGATCAGAAGTTGACGAAACTTACAGGCTATTATTAGTGGTAAAACCTTTGATAAAATTCATTCTAATTTATTTAATAGATTGAATGTTATTTTTGACAGAGCTGTTAAAACTTAACATAAAAATTTGATGTATTTGATACAAATGAATAATTATTATATAAAGAACATATAAAATTATAATAATAATAAGTAGAACTGAAGTTTCTTAAGAAAAAGCAGAAAAAAAAAATGCTCGTTGTTTGTATCTTCGAAATGCGCCCAGAAAGAAACAAAGGAGAAGTAGAAAAGAATAGAAAAAAGATAATGAAGTTTTCAAGTTTTAATTCAACAAGAAACACCAGCATTGGATGGAATACCAGAACATTTCTTGGAAGTTTTACCACCAGTGATAGAATTATCAGAGAATTTCCAAGAAGCAGAATTTTTAACTAAAATATAAATTGGTTGAGCACTAGATTTAACGGAACCGGTGACACCTTCAACAGTCAAATCAGTGATTGGAACACCACTAGTAGCTGTACCAGTTGGTTTACCATTTTCGTAATCACCTTCAATGACAATACCGTATTTAGCAATATTACTTAATGTGATGTCACTGTAAGTAACGTTTTTAACAACACCAGTGTCACCGTAAATGGTCTTGATTCTAACACCATTATCGGAGTTGGAAACGGTGCAACCTTTAATATAAATGTTTTCAACAATGTTGTCTTTTCTACCACCAACAGAACCAATGGAAATACCATGACCACCGGTACATTTGTTGTTCAAGAAATTGATGTTAGTACCGGAATTGATGGCCAAACAATCATCAATAGAGAAACATTGAACTGGAGTATTTTCAATGTTCAAGTAACTAATGATAGAATTTTGGGTCAAACCATGGGCATAGAACATTTTTGGCTTCTTTTTACCACTGTTGGAACCTTTACCGTCCCACCATTTAGCACCATTACCGTTAATAACATGACCTGAAGCACCAGTAACTTTGATGTTTTGACCAGAAACAGAAATTAATGGACAAATTAATGGACCAGTCCATTCTTTATAACCGAAAGATGTAGTACCTTCGAAAGTGACGGTAGTACCTTTTTCCAATCCAGTAAGATCCAAAGTTTCCTCAGCAGGAACGGTAACAGCATCAATAATAATACTGGTACAATCAGCTTTGATGGTTTTAATTTGACTCAAGCTACTAGTAGTTATAGTACAAGAAGCACGCTTATCAATTGGGTTGGCAACAACAAGGTTAAGAATAGGCAAGAAAGTGAGTAATCCGAGTTGCATTTTTAAAAGATAATAAAAAGAGAGTGTGTTTTCAAAGATTGTTGATTGATAAATGGGATGATGATGATTTTAATGAGTAAAAGAAATAAACACATAGAAAAAATATCTTTTCAAATTAAAAAAGATTTATTCCTTTATATACTCCACTTTCTGGATATTAGTTTTTGTTAAACCCATCTTTGCAAGATTCTTTTGGATAAAATTAGGCGTTTGTAGATGTCTCCAATGCCGAGGGTACTTTCGAACAAGAATACCATATGGTTTCAAAAGAAAAACATGATTGTCCTTTTTTTGGGGGCTCTTTCTTTCTCAAAAAACATAAAATTTTTTTTGTATTTTAACTAGTTCTTTTAATTAATGGTTTATTACCAAATTTTGAAGTTTCTAATTTCCAATTCATTCAATATTGCCAAGTTTTTAGGAAATCACCAGATGGTGACCCAATGCCATGTTCAAGTGGGAAGGATTTGGATCTGGTCACAAGAAATAAAATTTGACGAATTCATTGAAAAGGCAAAAAAAAAAAAAAAAAAAAAAAAAAAGAAGAGAAATTACTTGTTAATTGACTGACCACAGCAATAGTTAAGATGATGAAGATAAAACAAAAAGCTTTGAAAGAAGATATAAGTGAGAAGGAATATAATAATAACGATGACTAAGCGCTGTTGAAAGAAAAAAATCGGAGGGGGGTGAAGATGAAGATGATGTTGGAAACAATAGAAGACCAAAAAGATCAACGAGAATGGGGAAGATAATGATGTTGACCCTGAAGACTTCCTTGACGATGAAACCTTTAATACGTCGAAGAAGCCCTTGATAGAATATATAAACTTTTCTTTAACCTCCCACACCCCCATTAACTGATAATTTCCTTCCTTTTAGACACTTGTAATGCATTAACATTTGGGAAATCTCAGACTGCATTAAACCCTAGATATTTGAATGAATGGAATACTGGTAGAAGAATTCCCGACAATGGAACTTAATCAAGTTTGCATCATGTTCAAGTTATCAATTCATAGATAAATTGTTTCAAGAAGAAGAATCGTCTCCAATTGAAGCTTAAAACTCATATACTTTTGGAAATGTCGGATAAGAATTGTAGATCACAGAAATGATCTATTATAAAGACCCATGAAAAAAGCAAGAGGTTGAAATGGGGGCAGTGGTGATTATGAGACACAAAAATGTGAAATGAAATGAAACTGAAAAGAACAAGAAATTGAATTCGCCTTTTTATTTTTTTTTTTTTCTTGTTTCCTTTACCATTTCTCTAATTTCAATACACACTAAAGAAATGATTAGTTATATAGAGGGGAAATCAAGTTGCCAATCGATCTTGCTTTCAATTCACAATAAATTGAATGGCATACTTCATGGAAAAAAAATAAAAGCAAAATAAAAGCAAATAAATAATAACTAATTGTAATAATTGACCGTGGGTTCGTTCTATTTTTTTTCATTTGGTTGGAGCAGCTAAAACATTACCAATTTGACTCGAAATCTTTTTCTTTTTTCCCTTTTTTTCTTGTTCTTCAATTAGACAACTGTGTCATTATGGTAATAAATATTCAACTTGGACCTTGTTCAAAGTGAGATTAATAATCATTTATTTATACTGAATATTTTGTCTATTTCATTCCTTGTGATTTGTGATGGTAAAAAAAAAAATTTTTTTCTCTCTGTATACTTTCTCCATCTATATATAGTTCACAAAAAAAAAAAAAATGCAAATTTTGATTGTATGCCTCTAGCTTTATTTTATATATATGTTCCTCAAATCAAAGATATTCATAAATCCCATAATTGTGTTTGAATTGTAAATCATGATGATATTGAGAAAACGAAAAAGACCGACCTTTCGTTTTCTTTCTTTTTTTTCTATCTATCTATTCAGGAACCAAAGCGGATAAAAAACCTGAGGAAAATGTTTTCTCTACAACTTTTTTCACTACAATAGGAATAAATTAGATATTTTAGGGGTATCCAACACCTTAAACTTAGAGTCAAATTCACGCACCTTCCCTACATGATGAATAAAGCGACGCACTGTTGAATCTTGAGATATTTTATAAAAGATCCTTCTCAGAATTATTAATATTTATTGTTACAAAGAAAAAAAAAAAAAACTAATCTGATTTGAGTGCAACCTAGAATATATCTATAATGGCATAATTCTTTTAAAAATGAGGGTATCAAAAAAAAAAAAAAAAAAAAAAAAAAATCTCTTAAAAAAGATTGAATCTCCAGGTATTGTTCATTCTCTGTAAACATCCTGTCACCAAGAGCAATTCAAATTTTTTAATTTACATTCTAATTTCATATAGTTGCGTATATCTTTTTAAGCAAAGCAAAATATAAACAAAACATGTATTTCATGAAAGCAACATTCATAATAACAAAAATAATAACAAATCATACATTTATTTAAATTAATTTGAAAAAAAAAGAAAAATAATTAAGGTGCCATTAATGGTATGCTGAATATAGATTATACAAGTGTTTTATAAAAATAACCTTGTCGTGGAAATAATTTAAAGAAAGAATTAAAGACTAGAATTGGACATCCCATGACTCAAGCTTCATAGTTCCATTTTTCTCAAAGTTTAAATGCATTTTGAACACATCACGCAAAATATGAGGCTCATGTAGCGCCTTCTTTTTGGTGGCGTAATGCACAGATCTCTTGTAATAATCCTTTAATTGATCTTTGTATTCTGGATGGGCACATTTATTAATAATTTCTAACACTCTTTCCCTTGGCGCCATTCCCCTAAGATCAGCCAATCCTTGTTCTGTGACAATAATATCTAAGTCATGTTCTGTTTGATCAATGTGTGTAGCAAAAGGAACAATACAAGAAATACCTGTTTTATCAACCTTTGAAGCTCTAGCAGATGGTGTGTGCATAATAGACAATTTGGCATTACGTAAAAAATCGGCAGAGCCACCGATACCATGTAGCATTTTAGAACCAGAAACATTTGTAGAATTGGCATGTCCATAAAGATCAACTTCAACAGGAGTATTCATCGCAATAAGGCCCAATCTTCTAATTAATTCAGGAGAATTGGAAACAGTTTGAGATCTCAAACAAAGTTTATGTTTATATGTATCCCAATTTGCAAAAAGTCTATCAAATCCATTTTCGGTCAACCTGATAGAAGTGGCAGTTGCATAATCTAAGGATCCCTTTTCAAAAAAATCAAGAAAAGAGTCTTGTAACACTTCTGTCCATACATTAAGATTCTTGAAGGAAGACTCTGCGAGGCCTTCAATAACAGCATTAGCAATGTTACCAATTCCAGATTGTAATGGGTGGAGATTCACCGGCATTCTACCAACTTTGACTTCATGCTCAAAAAAGTCAATCAAGTGACCAGCAATAGACCTTGACATATCATCGGATGGTGTGTTTGGAGGCACGTTATCCTTAGCTGTACTTTCAACAATTGCAACGACTCTATTTGGATCAACAGTGATAGAGTCTCTACCGCATTTATCATCAACCCTTGTATATGGATAAACAGGTCTATAAGGTGGGTTTCTTGGCATATCAATATCATGCAATCCTTCAAATGATGGAGTGACTGTATTAACTTCTATGATTATCTTATCAGAAACAGAGAGAAATTCAGGGGAGCCACCAACTGCTGGACCAGGAACAATGGAACCGTCTTCTTTAATAGCGGTAGCTTCGATAATAGTATAATCTAGCATATCATTTTCTTTGTCTTTAGTATAGTAACCATAAGTCAAATCTTGAGGAAACATTGATAAATGTTTATCAAAAAATTGAGTTCTACCCTCATTAATAGCATTTGCAATTGGTTTACCAACTTGATGGGGAGCTCTTCTCAAAATCATATTATTGTCTGCCCATCTGCTTTCTTCAGGTCCAGCTGAAGCGCCAATAAATAAATTGAAAGCCAACTTACCTTGTAAATTGTTTTTTTCAACATGCTCAGCTAAGGCGGTTGGGATTACTTTTGGTGCACCAACTCCTGTGAATCCAGACCAACCAATATACTGCCCATGTTTGAATAAATCAATACATTGCTCTGGTGTTCTAAGCTTTTGAAGATATGGGGTGTATCTTACTCTTTGTTTAAGAATAGCGGACATTTTTTTTTTTTAATTTTTATTTTATTTTATTTTTTTTTTTAGATTTGACAGAATAATCAATCACACAAAAAAAATAAAAACACGGCGGTTAAGGTTTTGCAGATTAGCGCGCGTACGGCAGATAGAAAAAAAAAAATAAGAGAGAAGACACTGAGATCGATTAAAAAAGACGAGGAAGAAAGGAAAGAAAAATATAAAAAAAATTAGAGAAACAAAAATCAATAAATAATAATAGTTTGAATATGTGTGGATAAAATATAAAAATGAAATATATAAACAGAGGGGAGGACCAACATTTACTCTTATATTAAATATATATTAAATAATTAAACAATAATAAATTTTTTTTTTTGATTTTAGTGTGAAATTTTCACATATATGTACAGTCAGGGCTCTCTGTTGGCAGATTGCGGGGAAGAACACAAGACATGGAGGGGAAGACAGAAGATAGAGAAAAAAAAAGTCAACAAAAACAAAATGGATTGATTTACTTTACTAATAATATTGAATAAAACTGATGAAAAACAACAAAAATAAAAACAAAAACAAAAAAAACAGAAATAATATCACACAAAAATTTCACTGCTGTTTCAACTTAATATTGATTGTTTTTGCCAGACGTTCCTTTACACTGATTCACTTTAAACATAACTTTCATTCTACATTGAGAATATGGGAGAAGGGAAATGTTCGCTTTACCGGACTGTTAATTGTGTGTGTCACTCATAAACCATACATGTCAGTTGTGCGCTTGGGCCAATTATATACTTCCGTTTACTAAACACGCTTGCAAATCTACCTATGAATAGCACTTACATTTGCTATGAGATCATGAAGTTCTATCATTTTAGAACACTAACAATCTTCAAGTGACTTAAAGAAAGGAAACAAAGAAAAAAAAAAAAAAAATGAAATGATCAATTTTCGTTAAACAGAATACAGAAAAGTAATAGTTACTGACTTGAATTGAATTGAACGAGCCTGGAAACTGCTGAGCCAAAGAATTCATTAGCAAAACACCATATAATTAATAAAACTGTATATCTTAAAGTTGTAATTGTTTAAAAAAAGTCTAAGAAGGATGGTTGGAGAAGAAGCTGAAGTTCAACAAGCTGTAAAACCTTGAAAATTCATAAACTGTTGTTATGTTTTGCGATGTCATTTTCATATATAACTTTCGTATCTAAGCTTATTTAGACAAATTAGACAGCTTTCTGTTACAATCATCACTCCCTCATTACAACCACCCATATAGTACAGTTTGTATTTGGTAAAGCACCGCTGCACTGGATTAAAACTCACTTTTTCTTGCCTGTGCGCGCGTGTGTGTGTGTGTGTGTGTGTGTGCTTCTTTTTTTTTTTTTTTTTTTTTTTTTGGCGGCATTGGAAATAAAAAACACCTACTAGACAAAAAACTACACAGATATTTCTTGATATTTTATACGTAAATAGTTGTTTTTTTTTAAAGAAGGGCTGAATTAATTCACTCTTTAAATTTCCCACTACGTTATAGGCTTAAAATAATATGTCCCGACATGGTGAATTTCGAGAAGAAGAAGGTATAGAGCTTCTTCCTGTTCCTAAAGGCCATCATACTCCTGAAAATTCAGTCTTCAATACAGGATTAGATCCTGCTGAAGAGCTGACAACTGTTCACTTGTCGCGCACCACTTCTCCAAGACATATTCCTAGTCGGCAACAATCAGTATATTCCTCCTTAGATCAAAATTCAAGTGATTTTGACAAATCGTCCAATGGGTCATTATTGCCTGTTGACAAACCAGCGTTTTATTTACTTGTACTCCTTTATTTTCTCCAGGGTATTCCTGTTGGATTGGCATTTGGTTCTATACCATTTCTCATGAAATCTTCTCATTTATCATATTCTCAGCTTGGTACATTTTCATTGGCTTCATACCCCTATTCCCTCAAATTATTTTGGTCACCATTTGTGGATTCCTTTTACAGCAAAAAAGTAGGTAGAAGAAGATCATGGATCATCCCTATTCAATCTGTCACTGGTATAGTTTTTATTATATTAGGCTCCCAGATAGACACATACTTTGATGACTTGTCCAACAATCTCGGTACCTTGACCTTTTATTTCTTTTTACTTGTGTTGATGGCTTCAACCCAAGATATAGCAGTTGATAGTTGGGCGCTTGTGATTTTGAGTCCAGCTTCCAAAAGTTATGCAAGTACTGCTCAAACTGTTGGTATGAATACGGGTTACTTCTTATCATTTACAGTATTTTTGGCTTTCAATTCCAAGGAATTTATGAATAAATTCTTCAGATCTGCTGCTAACCAGAAGGACGTTGGATTTATTACCCTTGGTCAATATATGATTATTAGTGGCTTCATATATTTAATTTGCACGGCATTTTTAGCACTCAAAGTTTCTGAAGTTCCAGCGCATTTACGCAATATGCCAAAGCATTTAGAAAATGATAATTTAGATGATAGTGAAGAGTATTATGCGATAAAAACTAACAATTCAAATAATGGATGGACTAATTTGAAACATACTTACAAAAAGATGTATAGAGTGCTATCTTTATCAACAGTCCAACAATTCATTTTTATTCTTCTTATATGCAAATTTGGTTTCTTAATCAATGAAAGCGCAACAAACCTTAAATTATTAGATAAAGGATTTTCTAAAGAAGATCTTTCTCTTACTGTTCTTATTGATTTTCCTTTTGAAATTTTTTTTGGTTATTATGTAGCAAAATGGTCCCGTGGTAAGCAAGCGTTGAATCCATGGCTCTATGCTTATATTGGAAGATTAATAGCTGCACTTTTTGGTCAAGTTATTGTCTATATCTTCCCAAAAACAAGAAATGCTGAAGGAATAGAAGAAGCAAAGGTTGCAACTTGGTATTTTTTGGCTGTTATTATCCAACATTTGTTCAGTTCATTAATGAGTACTGTTCAATTTGTCTCTTTATCTGCTTTCCATACCCGAATTGCTGACCCTACCATTGGTGGAACCTATATGACCACATTGAATACAATCAGTAATTTTGGAGGTACTTGGCCTAAATTCTTTTTATTGAAATTGATTGATAGAATGACTTATGCAATTTGTGCACCAGAAGCAATGACTACAAGGACTGATCTGGAAATTGCGACTTTTGAAATATTTTGGGAGAATTTGAGAAATTTTGTCAATTTAGCCAAAGATAATTCAGTTGTATCTCAGAAACTTTTTTCTACTACACCTAGTTCAGACCAATTGCAACTTTTTGAAAATTTCAAATTTTCCTCTTTCAATTTCGAAAATTTCTTTGGATATTTAAATAAAGCATTTAGTCTCAGGCAGCCGATAACCTCTTTAACCGATCTCTCGAGCTCTAATTCTCCATTCTTAACGAATTATGTTACATATTCATTAAATGAAAAAATAGAGTTTTGGGAGAATTCCAACCAAATGGGTAATTTGCCTACATGCTCCGCCGATCCTAATAAGCAAGTTTGTTTAAACTATTTTGTTGGAGAATGTATTACTATCAAAGATGGGTATTATGCTATGAATATTCTTTGTGTCTCTATTGGTGCTCTTATATTAGTTGGATACATTTGGAGAAAAGTTAATTATTTGCAAACATTAGGGGAATCCAGTTGGAGAGTGAAATGAGCAAATTGTGTCATATCTCAATATTCTATTTTTTTTGGTTTTAGGTTTTCATTTCTTTCAGTTCTTTATTATAGAAATGATTTTCTCTTCATTTTCACTCCTTTTTCATTTCATTTGTCATATTTTTTTTTTTTTTTTTGAAGTCTTTTATACTCAAGAATACTTACTGACTTATAGATATATGCATAGATAGTATTGATTTGTCATTGTTTACGTAAAATAATAATAATAATAAATTAGAAGTAGATTCTAGAAAAAATGATAAAAAAAAAAAAAAAAAAAAAAAAAAAAAGCAAAAACGCATTAGGTCCGATGCCGATGGCGACGGTGCTACATACTTTTACAACTCATATTGAAAAAAAAGACGTTGCTAGAAGATAAGTCTGTAACTACATAGACCAAACATTGATAACAAGAAAAAAAAAAACCTTCGATAAATAACTAGTAACAATAAGAATGCTTGAAGATTCACAGTTTCCTGGGACCAGTCGTACACCACAACACGAACATCCTATTGATGAGGGATCATCAACTCCATCCTCCTCATCAACATCCTCCTCCTCGGCCTTTGTATCAAATAAACGGATTTATTCTGCTCATTGGGAAAAATTTGTCAAATTTAATGAGTTTTTAACAACAAAATATCGTACTAGCTTGGTTGAGCTTTTTTTCGCTAGTTTATACCTCATCATAGTACTAATTGGACAATGTGTCTATTGGCTGAACTCATTTTTTTTGACATCTTCTGGAAATCCGAATGATGAAACTCAAAGTGACATTGTACTTCATGATAATTATTTCACAAAAAAGAAGAACTTTATCAATGTATATTTTGTCAAGCAAGGTTGGGGATGGACAACAATAGTATTTGTTTTGATTTTTTATAAAACAGTTGTCATTGCTCAAAGATCGAAAAAAGTTCAAGGAGATAGTAATAAGAAATCATTTAAAGATTTAATAATGCCAATTGTTCGTTATTCTTTGGCTACAATGTGGTGGGTTTTTTTCACCCAGTGGTTTTTTGGAAAACCTATAATGGATCGTGTATTTTTATCAACTGGGGGGAAATGTAAAGAAATTAGTTATTCTCCTAAATTGTTGAAATTTATTGAAAAAGATCCAAGTTTGAAGGAATTGCTCAAAAAAATCGAAATTGAAACTGGAAGCTTTTTAGGACCTGGACCATTAGTGCCTCAAGGTTTTGAAGAAGGACTTAACTATGATGGTGACAAAGATAAAAAAATAGCTGCCTATGAAGCAAAAATTTCTTCTACAATATGTAGAAGAATTGGGGGTGCTTGGAAAGGGGGCCATGATCCAAGTGGACATTGCTTTTTGCTTATTCACTCATCTTTTTTCCTTGTTAATGAAATATTGCCAAACTTTGCTGATTTTATTCGTGATCTCTATTCAACTAATAGATTATTTTTCAAAATGATGAACTCAACACAGACCACGAAACTATATATTAAGGGCTTATTTAGTTCTCAAGGTTACGATTTTGATAAAATTCTTACAAATTCCAAAGCTGCAATAAATAAAAATTCGAGTTTGGTAGAATTAATAAGATTAATTTTCCATCCATTGGGTATTGCAACATTCATTCTTGGTTTGTGGTCATGGATGCTTTTAATCACCTCTATTTATTTCCACTCTTTGCCAGAAGTTTTGGCAGGCACATTTGCAGGCTATTTTGAAATTTTGCCAGTATATATAGCATTCAAATTTTGTAATTAACAAAGTGAATAAATAAACGACTTGACATGAAAAGAAAGAAAGAAAAAAAAAAAAAAAAAAAAAAAAAAGACGTTTCCTTCCCCGGTGGAAATCAATATAAATACGTAAAAATAAAATAGATTATGGATGAAATAAATAAATAGGGAAAATTAATTAAAAAATGTGTCTCAACAACGAAGAAAATCGATGTAGTTCACTATAGCACAATAATAAAACAATAGTATAATAATAATATAATAATAGTATAATAATAGCAATATAATATAATGGAGTGATTTAATATAATGGAGTGATTTAATATAATGAAGTGATTTAAAGATTTGCACTCAACTCGTTTTGGTTTCTTCGGGTTACATATTCTGTAATTCTCGCTTGTAGAACCGCATCACACATATCTCAAAGTTGAATCGTAAGGGTTACTGGCTCTTCTATGAATACGATCACCATTTGCAAAAGAATCAAAAGAAATATTAGAAGCGCTGACTTCTATGTTAGAATTTGAACGATATAAATTTCCTAAACGATTGTTATTTGGACTTCTAAATGTCTTGTTGTCAGATACACGGGGAGCAAATATATCGAATCCATCATTACTAACAACTTCTTCAAACTCACTTTCATCGTTCTTAATATCGTAATATCCAGCTTGAAACCCCCCTGTATCAGTTGCATTCTCAAACCTATGATCATGACCAAGCTGTTGCCAACCGTGATCAAAGGCTGTAAGTTGTTCTGATAAACTATTGTTTTCATCACTTGTATGCAAACTTGTCTCGTCAGTATGAACAGAGCCATCGATATCCTCAATATTAGGGCCTCCCTCTTCATCTTGTTCTCCACTGTGAGGGTTTTTATCTTCTAGAGAATCATCGCCAGTATTTCCTGAAGAGGTAGAATCCCTAGTCTGATTTGTGGTGTCATTGAAACTACTATCATTGATAACACTCCCAATGTGGCGGATGTTAAGATCGTTGAAAAGATTTGTTTTGAGAATTCTATGAAGCTCTTCACTATCTATATTGATCGGTAAATCAAGTGGATCTTTTGTCAACGGAGCTCCATTTTGGATATTTGAGAATTTGTCCTGGGAAAATTTCATTGATTCAATGGATATTGGAGGTTCAGTTGACATCCATTGATCAGCCAAAAGATAAAATTTTTTAAAAACAATTTCCAATTCTCGATTAACATCTTCAAGGATTTGACAATATTTTATCTTTCGTGATTCAAAATCTTCAAGAGTAGCCGATTTATAGTTCACAAATTTTCCTAAAACTGTTTTTACTTTATCAGGGCTTGGATTCTTTTCATTCAAAAAGCTCAAGCTTTGATATTTATTCAAGTCATCATTAATATTACGATCAAGTTTTTCTGCTTCTAGTTTTAAGTTTTCAATAATTGAGTACCAATAGCCTTCATAACCTAATTGCAATTCATTGAGCTTTGGTTTATAGATTTTACTAAGGTTTTTCAATTGACGAATAGTTGGTTTTATCACTTTATGAAAGGCGTCATTATCATTTTCAATCATTTTCAATTGTTCTTCAATGCATTTTTTCTTGTAGTTTGAGTCCACTAATAACATACTTCTTTCATCATATTTTTTTCTCAAAATTTTGTTATTTTCAGATAATCTTTGTAATTCATTTTCAAGTTGTTTCGTTTTATTCACCAAATCAAGTTTTTCGTTTGTCAAACGATGATAATTATTTTGAAGAACTTCTAGACTTTTTCTAGATTGATTATATTTTTCATTTCCAAGTTGGGTATTTTTTTGTAATTCATGAGCATCATTTTTCATTGTTTCTACATTATTTTTGATCACTTCAATGGCATTATTGTTCTGTTGTATTGTATTTTCAATCTCAAGTAACTTTGCATTTTTTTCTTCAACTTTGGTTCTTACCTCATCAACGCAACTGGTCAATTCTAAAGATTCTTTTTCCAACTTATTGATGTCATCACCATATTTTGTGGAAACAATATTGAATATCTGTGATTTGGCCTGTTTTAGTTGACTTTGATTATCAGATTCTCTTTTAACAATCACTAAAAATATGATAAAGAGAAGTATTAACCATTCTTCCATTTCAATTGAGCGGACACAACAAGCACTCAAGAGCGGAGGGGTTAATATAAAACTAACGACAATAAATGATGCCTGTTAAGTATTCAGGGTATAATGTCTGTAAGTTGTTTGAATAATATTATTTATTATTATTTTGTTTAACATCAATAGATTTTTTTTCTTAATATATTACACACTTTGTTTTTTATTCTATTTTATTTATTTCTATTTTATTTATTTCTATTTTTTTTCTTCAATTTTTACTTTTGTGCGGAACTTGAACGGATATAGTAAATTTCCCCCCAACAACACCCGTTGCTATATACCAGCCATTTCACCAGCTTTTTTATTCTTGTAAAGTGAACAAACATATCAATATAAAAATTATGACGCAATAGGTAGGATAATTACAAAAAGAAGAAGTAATTTACTCATTTCTTCTTATATAAGCCATATAATTGACAGATAATAATACGAGACATTGAGTGGGAGGAGAGGAAGAAGGGTCAATGATTAAATTAATTAATGAAATTTATGCACCAATTAATTTATCAGTTTATTATTATTTCTAACTTTGCTCAGATTTTAAAAGTCTCAATAATTAAGGGACCTTCGAACTAAAAAAAAAAAAAAAAAAAGAAAAAAAGACTGCTGAAGGGAAAAAAACTACTTTTGCCAGATTGTTTGATAAATATAAAATGAATTGAACCTTGTAAATGCTTCATGGGTTTTTCAGAGACTATCAAGTTCAAATCTCTATTGAATAATTAAGTAACGACTATTTAGACTTTTGTGCATTGATACTTGTCTTTTGGAAATATTATGTAGATTTGTGCTCTTCAGTTTACTGTGAGTGAATTAGCATTAAAAAGCTGTTTATTATTTATCTACTGATTGAAAAAGAAAGATCAATAGTACACACCCAAACTGTATTAATTAATAAAAAATACCTTTTTATATATTAGAGAAAAATAACTGAAAATAAAAGAGAACAATAAGAAAAAAAAACTCTTCTTTAAAAAACAACAAAAAAAAAAAAAAAAAAATAAAATAAAATGGATTTGAGAACCGGAGTTAATCTTCAATAAAAGTGACAGGTATTCTTCTGACTTTTGGTGGTTGCTTTTCTTGTACTTTTTCTTTTGGAATTATAATTTTAAGAAGGCCATTGTCGTAGTCGGCCTTGATATTCGAATAATCAAACAATTGTTCTTTAGGAAAGCGAATTTGTCTTTCAAAGTAACCATTTTGGATTTCATTCAAGTGATCTTTAAGGAAATCAGTAGAATTGTCTGGCTTAGATAAGCGGCCTTTAACAACTAAAACTTTTTCATCTTTGTTGAAATCAATATTGATTTGTTCTTTGGTGGTACCGGGAATAGATACGAGAATTTGATAATTAGCAGAATTTTCCTCGACATTAATAGGAGGGATTATCACATCATGGCTTTTTGAAGTTTTTTCAGTGCTAGAACTTTTTGGCTTCGTCACTTTATGAAGTTCTCCATCAACCAACTTCTTGTTAGGAGATTCTAACTTTTTGTTGATATGTTTTGTTTCTTTATCTGAAACATGATTCGAACCTTTTCTATAATGGATTGGTTTCTTCAAGTTTTCTAAACCATTATGATTATTATGATAATGATGATGATTTTTTTGGTGTAAAGCAGCAAGTTCAGGAACTAAAAATTTGTAAAAAGTGTCTGTTGGTGTGAGACGCAACATGTTTGATGCATCTGGAGAGCAAAAAGTTGAAGGGTAAAAAACAGTAGACATTATAATTTGGATTTTTAGAAGTTTTGATGGTTGATTGTGGATAAATAATATTATTTGTAGTATTAGATAAAATTTATAAACTTAACGAATTAGTTTATTTTGGAATGATGTATACTTTATATACCATCTTGACATGTTGGGAGAGAATCTTCCAGAAAAAGTAGATGCGGGCGCATCTTCTAGAAAATTCTAAGGTTTGATGGTAAGTTAACTAGAATAATCTTTTGCTGATAAATCATTTATAGACTATTAATAGAAAAACAAAGTAAAGAATAATAGTTAACCAGATAAATTTGAATTCTTTAAAATACAATATTATATGTTGTTGTATAGAGTGCCTCGATGACAAATCTCTCAACAGAAAAAGCTCAACCAAATTTGCCTTTATATCCCCTAATATTGACTACAGGCAAGAATCTCGAAACAGCTGTGTAATAAGAATATGGTATCTAATATTCAAAAATTCTGAAAGAAATTAAAAGAGGAAATAAAAGTTACATCATTCCGGCTAAAATTATCAATAAACTGATGAATATTAAAACAACTATGCTATTTCTACAAGTAAATTAGAAAATTTATACAAAAGAAAGACAGATTTTCAAAAATTAGAAACCTGTGTCAAAATGGACACATAATTTATCATTACTGTTTGATTTATATAAATGATGATATTAGTGATAATAATAAAAATCTTAGTGAATCATTTCAGATATATGCAAATAATTGAAGCAAAATTCGGCAAAGATCACAACACCAGCGCGTGGGGATTTTTTTTTATTTTGATTGTAAATTACTAAATACAGCCAATTTTTTCTTTGTGAAATTTAAAATTTCGCGTTTCTTATTTCCAGTTTTTCTTTTTTCTACGCCTTTAAAATAGTTTATTGAAGAAGTTATTGTTTTTGCTGAGAATTGACTGTTTTTGCTACTTGTGAATTTTTTTTTCTCTCTTTTATTTTTTATTTTTTTTTTTTTTTTTTTTTTTTTAATGGGGGTTGAGTGACTTTATGGTTAACAATTCTTTTTTTTACAATTACAAAAGCAAAAAGAAATTAGTCCAAATTCAAGGATAATGACAGAATCAGAACCAAAATTAGAACCACAACCACTGAATAGCATCGACAGTAATTCAAAAGATGCTTCGGTCGAACCTACAGCATCTCCTGAAATCAAAAGAGATTTAATTCATAATTTGAACTTAGATAGAAGATCATTTTATTTTTTGGACGAGTCTAAGGACTCTTCTGCCGATGAAAGAAGAGTGAATGAAATCACCAAACGTTATAAGTATTTATTGGACCTCTCACCACTTTTCAAGGTTTTCATTCAAGCAAAAGCCGAAAAAGACCCAAATTTTAAGAAACTTATACAAAGAGTTGAAGAAACTACAAACAAACAGATTCTTAAAGACAGCAATAGAACTTTTAATAAAACCATAAAAAATGGTCATGAAGATGTGAGAAGACGAAAAACAGAGAAAGAGGAAGATGCAGAGTTGCTCAATTCTTCTAATGATTCTAATATAATCGAATTCACAGAATCACCGTCATATATCAATGGTAAACTAAGAGAATACCAAATCCAAGGGCTCAATTGGTTAGTTTCACTACACGAGAACAATTTGAGTGGTATTTTGGCAGATGAAATGGGTCTTGGTAAAACCCTTCAAACAATATCTTTTCTTGGATATTTGCGGTTTTTCAATCAAATTGTTGGACCTCATTTGGTTATTGTACCAAAATCCACTTTAGAAAATTGGCAGAGAGAGTTTGCTAAGTGGATTCCTCAATTCAGAACTGTTGTTTTGACAGGTGACAAGCAACAAAGAGCAGATATCATCAACAATAGTATAATGACTTGCGATTTCGATGTAATTATCTCTTCTTATGAGTTGGTGATCAAAGAAAAAGCTACTTTGAAAAAGATTGATTGGAGTTATATTGTCATTGATGAGGCCCATAGAATAAAAAATGAACAGAGTTTATTGAGTCAGGTCATTAGATTGTTTACATCCCGCAATAGATTGTTGATAACTGGTACACCTTTACAAAATAACTTACACGAGCTTTGGGCTTTATTGAATTTCATTTTACCAGATGTTTTCAGTGATTCTGAAAGTTTTGATGAATATTTTGGTAGCTCAACTGCAAACGAGTCTGACGATAATAAAGAAAGTGATGAAAAACAACAAGAAGTGATTAAACAGTTACATACAATTTTATCACCGTTTCTTTTACGTCGTATAAAAGCACAGGTTGAAAAGTCTTTGCTCCCAAAGAAAGAACTCAATTTATATGTATCATTATCACAACTACAAAAAGACCTATACAGAAAATTACTAGAAAAGGATTTAGATGCTGTGAATGGTTTAAATGGTAAAAAGGAATCAAAAACAAGATTATTAAATATTGTCATGCAATTAAGAAAATGTTGTAATCACCCATATCTTTTTGATGGGGTTGAACCAGGACCTCCATACACGACAGATGAACATTTAGTTTATAATTGTCAAAAATTGAAAGTATTGGATAATCTTTTAAAAAAATCTAAAGCTGAAGGATCACGAGTATTAATATTCTCTCAAATGAGTAGAATGTTGGATATTTTGGAAGATTATTGTTATTTTAGAGATTATCAATACTGTAGAATTGATGGCTCTACAGAACATGAAGATCGTATTCAGCAAATTGATGCCTATAATGAAGAGAATTCTGAAAAATTTATTTTCTTGTTGACAACAAGAGCTGGTGGTTTAGGTATTAATTTGACTAGTGCAGATGTGGTTGTTCTTTATGATTCAGATTGGAACCCTCAAGCAGATTTGCAAGCTATGGATAGAGCTCATAGAATTGGACAAAAGAAACAAGTGAAAGTGTTTAGAATGGTTACCGAAAATTCTATAGAAGAGAAGGTCTTGGAAAGAGCCATGAAAAAGTTGAGACTAGATCAAGTTGTAATTCAGCAGGCAAGAACTGTTCCAACAGTGAACAATAATGTGGACAAAGATGAATTGTTAAACATGATTCGTCATGGCGCTCAGGATATCTTTGATAGTACAGGATCAGGAAAAAGTGAAGAACCAGATGGTACTACTGATTTCAATTTAGACAGTTTACTAGAAAATTCTGAAAAGAAAACAAAAGAATTGAATTCAAAATATTCCAAGCTTGGGTTTGATGAATTGCAAGATCTTGATTCTCAAAATACCTCTGCTTATCAATGGAATGGTATGGATTTTAAAAAGAAACAACAAACTACCAAAATTGGGTCTGGAGTTATGTGGCTAAATCCCGGCAAAAGAGAACGTAAAGAAAATTATAGTATTGATGCTTATTATAGAGATGCATTAAATACCGGAGGTCGAACAGTTTCTACCGAACCTAAAGGTCCAAAGCCTCCAAAGCAAATAAATTTATACGATCATCAATTTTATCACCCTAATCTTTACGCGATCCATGAAAAGGAAAAAAATTGGTATAGAAAACAAATAAATTATAAAGTTCCTTTGAACCAAAAACCACCAAGCAGTGGTGGACCTGGTAACACCAAGTCAGTTCTTAACGCAGAAGATATGAAAATGGACAATATGTTGGAACAGTTGGAAATAGACAACGCAGTTGCATTGACAGAAGAAGAAGAAAAACTCAAAGAAAATTACTTAGCTGAAGGCTACAGTAATTGGTCAAGAAGAGAGTTCAATCATTTTATTCAGGCATCAGCAAAATTCGGTAGGCATAATATTGATTCAATCGCTAAAGAATTGATTGAAAATAATGTTGTGATGAATGTAAAGACCACAGATGAAATTAAAGAATACGTTGAAGTATTTTGGAAAAGATATACGGAGATTGAAGGATTTGACAGATATATTTCCCAAATTGAGCAAGGAGAAGAAAAAATCGCTAAACAGATAAAGCAAAGATATAGTTTGCATAAAAAAATCGCACAATATGATACTCCTTTGAAAGAATTGACACTTAAATATCCATCAAATTCAACAAGTTTCACGCCAGAAGAAGATGCCTTTTTATTAGTTCAATTATACAAGCATGGTATTGACACAGAAGGAATTTATGAAATCATTCACAAAGAAATCTTGAAATCGAATATCTTCAAATTCGATTATTTTCTTAAATCTAGAAGCTCTACTGAATTGAATAGAAGATGTAACTCATTATTGGCAAATGTGGTGAAAGAAATAGAAGCAGAAGAAAAGCAGATGTTATCAACCATCAATAGAAAAAGAAAACAATTGGAGGATAAAAAGAGTGCTAAAAAGAGAAAGAAGACAGCGGTCAAAAAGGTCAATACTAAAAATAAAGCAAAAGCATCTGCTAATTCTAAATCTCGTGCTGTTTCGAAAGGTTTGAAAAAAATTGCTCCAAAAGGAGCTTCATCGAGAAAACCAAACAAGAAAGAAGTTTTGGATTCTCTTCCTCAAAGGAAAAGACCAGGTCCTAAACCAGGCACTAGATATTCAAAAAAACCAGGTCCTAAACCAGGTACAAAATATAGTAGAACATCAGGAAAAGGTATTGATCATTATTTGAAAAAGAAATGAAAAATTAATAAATAGAAAATCCAGAATGGTTCTCAAGAAAGCATGTTTTTTTTTTTTTCTTTTTTTTTTTTTTTTTTGCTTCTGGGATCTGTTAAATCTTTCTCCCGTTTCCATCATTATTTCTTTTCCTTTTTGTTCTTTTATATTTGTAAATTACTTTGTTCTGTATAATTTCTTAGTTTTGATAATTTTGGATTTTATAGCTGTGAATTAATTAAATTTGGTGTACTGTTTTTTGTTTTAGCCAGCTACAAAATTAGTTGCTTAAAATGTTGTAATATTTTCAATTTTTGAAATTATCAAAGAAATGAATGGAGAATGTTCACCAGAGACAGGAATCTAACATTATGTGAGAATTTTTTTTTTTTTTTTTTAATTAAAAAACAAAAAAGGAGAAAAAAAAACAAAAAAAAAAAAAGAATTACCTAAATATGAGGGAAAAATAACAAAGAGAAAAAAATGTAAATTCAGCCAGAATGGAAACTAATGGGAAATGGAGTAAAAGGAAAAGTAAGTAAATTAATAAATAGAGGAATAAAAAAGAAAAAATTCAATATCAATTGAGTCATTGAGATAACTTAATAAAGTGAATAAAATCTATTCAAAAAATCTTCTAGTTTTAGAAGGACCAAAAAGTTCCAATCTGATTGATGGCAATGCAGTTTGTGTCAATAATTGTAATCTTTCTTCTAAAGTGTTGTTGACTTCAATTTTACCAGTACTGTTAACAATAATCACACCACCAATTAAAGAATCTTCCAAGTATTTTGCATTAATTGAGATTTCTACTGGAAATTTGGCAGTTTTTTCAAAAGTTTCACTAACAGATGGTAAGATTTCTTTGATAAGAGACTCATCGGCTTTTCTAATTTTCAAAGAAACTTTTTTCTCTAACAAGGTGTATAACCCTTCTTCGATCAATTTGAATAAGATATCTTTATAAGAATTGGTATCTTTGATAACGGTTTTCAATTCTTTTTCTGTTTCACTATAGATATCATTCAAAATGTTTTCACGCTGGGCCAAAACCTTCAATCTAGTTTTGTTTGCAATAGTGGATTTTGTAATTTGTTGAGCCAATTCAGATTTCTTCAATTTTTGTTCATATAATTTGTCAATTGAGGAAGTTTCAGAACGGACTATGTTGGATTTTTCGATTTCGTATTCTTCATCAGCCTATATATTTGTTAGTTCAAGTCAATACTAAGTGTGTGCCTACTTGTTATGCGTTCAACACGAGTAGACTTTCTATGTATAAAACAAATGAAGCCTAAGACAAAATTATTGAAAAATAAAATAAAAAAACAAAAACAAGACGTCAATTTAAAATCAATAATGTAAAACATACCTTTAATCTAATTTCTTTAGCTTTTTCTTCGGCTTCTTTTTTAATGAAAGCTTCCATTTTGCGAAGCTCATTGCTAACCTATAATTAATTAGATGTGTTAGTAAACAACAGCACCGCCAAACAAAATATGCAATCAACTGGTGGTAATTGACAAAAGGACTAATAAACATACTTGGTCGTCACTCAAAGCATGGACGGCAGGCATATTGTAATAATTGGTTGTTTTTATTTAGTTTTAATTTGTTTTGGTTATTTTCCCTATTGCTTCTTGGATTCTCCCTCTTCAATCTATCAAAGGCTTGTTGTATTGAGTTTCGTTATCGATGAGTTCACATTATTTTCTGTTCATTTTTTTCTTGTCTCTGGTATGCCACAGGGCACAAAACACAACAGAGATCTTTCCACACCCCTTTACTACTGCTATATCATATGATACATACTTATTAACACGACATCACCCTCTCTCTCAACATTTTTTCCCTAATGAGAAAGTAGTGCGCATATTGAACAAATTAACATCCATACATTTTTCAACGGTCTATTCCTCGGAATTGGTGTCTGGGTTGTGTGCTTGCTAACGGGCCCGCACCCGTCAATGAAAAGAGATTAAAATATTGAAGGCAAAAGTGATTTAGAGATGCAGAAATCAATCAAAATGACTTTATTATCAATTACATATACAAAAAGATAAAATAAATAGAATATAATATCATTCTTGCGTCTGATACTAGAAAATCTCGTGCTTCTTTAACTTTTCAATTTTTTATTTTTTTAATTTCAAATCAAGAAAATAATTAAGAAAAAACATAGATGATTTTAAAGCCCAGCTTGAAAGTTCCCACACTATGACGATGATACCCCCAAATCACAAGACCCGAACAGGGGAAGAGACTCAGCAACAGCATCAACAGCAACTGCAGCAATCAATTACACATCAAAACTCTCAAGTTGTGGGGGCTATAACTGCAAGTATTCGGGCTTTCACCTACCAATTATCAGCGCTATATCTCAGAACCCCAGTAAAATTGTTTAGACCTTCGCGGTTTGATTATATGGCTTATACACGAATGGCACTATATCACAGTGAAAAAACTGCAAAAGGAGTTAAAAAGTCTCAAAATCCAGCATTCAATACCCCTCAGCCCGAAAAATATAATTTCTTTAAACATTCAAGCATAGCGTTGTTGGTTCAAGCTGTGAAGAAGCATGGATGGAAGTTCATACCGGATAAAGTTTTACCCCCAATGATTGCAAATAGTTTTACTGGTGTAGTATTATACACAACGTATTTGTCTGCATTGAATTTGTATACTTCCAAAAATGAAGATGTTTCTACTAGACCAAGCAGCAATATTCTTGAACCTAGATTTTATGATTGTTTCAGAGCAGGTTTTCTTGCAGGAGCTTTCCAATCCTTAGTAGCTGCCCCAATAGACGCCATTTACACTAGATCCTCGGCAGCAGAAATTTTATCTCAAAAACACGACAATTTATGGAAATATGGTATTTACAAGCTTCGAAATATTGGACTTATTGGTATCTTTGCCGGCTATGGTATCTCTTTAATAAAAGAATCAGTTGGATTTGCTTTTTATTTTTCAACTTTTGAGCTCATTAAAAACCAAGCATTTAATAAGACTGTCAATTTCATCAATGGTTTCCGCGAATTCAAGTATAATTACTTAGGGATAATTTTCAAAGGTGAACCTAAAAATTTGATGGACGAAAAAGCAACATATACTGTTTTGAAGTCGACTTTCATTTTATTTGGTGGTGCATCAGCTGCTTGTGTGTTACAATTAATCCAATATCCTTTAACGAAAATCCAAAATATTCATTTATCACGATTAGAAGCCTTAGATTATTATAATTTGAAGGTTCCAGAATATAAAACTCCCCAATACAACTCCAGCCGTTATAGATTGATTAGAAACGTTGAGGAATTTCCAAAATTCTTACAATTATCAGTGCAAAGAGTCAATGCCGTAGCCTTTTATATCAAATATTGGAGTCGAAGAATTACAACAAATCCTTCTTTTAATTTGTATTATAAATCGTACTTAGAAACACTATCCACCATTTTAAAAATTCAAAGAAACAAGAATTTGACTTGGTTGCAATGGTCATATAAAGGGTTTGTCAAAAATGTGATTGGTACAATACCTGCTACAAGTATATGTCTATTGGTATTTGAAATCATGAGGGCGAGATTAACTTATACAGTGGAGGAAGTTTTAGTTTGAAAAAACTAAAGAAATCTGTAGAGATCTGTTTTTCTGACTATATTATTTTTTTGTTTTTGCTTTTTTTTCTTTTTTTTATTTTTAACTTTACATATTCATTTGTTTTCAAATTATTTGCATCTTTCTTTTTTTTTTTTTTTTTTTTTTTTTTTTATTTTTGCTTCGCTTTGCTTTCTCCCTTGGTGATTTACTTTTCGTTTTTAAATATAATAAACTTTCAAATTTAAGCATTCAAGTTTTTCAAAGTCTTGACGCGGGCTATCAAAAAAAAAAAAAAAAAAAGTTCAATATTCTTTGTATCAAATTAATGTTCACACTCATTACCCACAGCTATGGCTTGATGGTTGTCGGTCGGTGTTTAATCAAGCCATGCAAGAAACAGTGTCGGTATGCAACAAGATGGTGATTGTTATCAAATCAGCAAAAACTTCACCATGCACGATAAGTGTGGTCCACAACCACATCACTCACACACACATAAGCAGACTTTAAAAATTCAACTCAACAATAAAGGTATATGTGTTTTCAAAAACTTCATAAATAAAAATTACAGTTGTTGGAGTATTTAAGATTCTAATTTTTTTACACGCGAAAAAAGATAACTCAGAATTCGCAATTAATTTACCAAAGTATAAGAAGTTTTATGTATTGAAAAAGGTTCTGTTCTATTACTATAAAGAGATCGATAGATTACTAGAGAATGATACTATAATAACTAAGATTTTTTGCCTCTATTTAGAACAAATCTATATACTGGTGTCGATGAAAAGAAGGAAAGATTAAAAGCGTCAAGTGTTTAGTAAATAAAAAATAATGGAGTAAAGAAACGAAATCAAAAATATATAAGAAAATTGTAATGATTAAAATAAGTATCAATAATGATACACTATCAAAAACTTTCCCTTAAAAGACTTAGCAAGAAGGAGACAGATTTTTTTAAAAAAGTATAGAAAGAATTAAACAGAAGAAAAAATAAAAAAAAGAAAAATTGAAAAGATCGACAGAAAATTCAGTTATATTATTTAAGATGATCTTTTACCTAAACCTTTAGGGACTCTGGCTAACCAATAAAAGAGAACAGTACCAAAAATGTTTATGAAGATAAATGCAGAAAAAATACCAATATTACGCCCATTGTTGTGAGGATTGATGTCAAGCTGCGAGAGATAAGAATTAGTTTCGCTAATAGTGCAGAATGAACATTCAGAAGTAGAATTGGTGGTGGAAGAGAGTAAATAACCTTTGTTAATAGAGATGTATGATTCCATGTATTCATAGCAAGTTTTTCCTTCTGGAGGTGGAAACTTCAAATATTCATTAGCAGCACATGTCACTTCATTATCAGCAATAGCAAGTGATAACATAGCGTCAACAAGATAAGTCATTGGGTTGACTCTATACATGAAAATCCAAAAACCTGGCATCTTATTTGGAGGCGAAAGAACCCCACAGAAAATCAAACACATTGTGAACAACATAGAAGCAAGATTGGCGGCATTAACATCAAGTTCATTAAATGACATGACCAATTGAGCAAGTGATGAGGTGTAGACATAGAAAAGAACAACAATAACCCACATCAATACACCACGACCATGGATATCACCAGCAAAAGATGCGTTATGTTGCAAACCAACAGGATAATACCAACAAAAGAAAGATAAAGTACCACAAAGTATTTGCCATGGGACTTCAGATGTTATTTGAGCAGTTATAAAGGCAACCCAAGAGAAAGTCTTTGAAGGTCTTTCTCTAGCCTCATACAAATCACGTTGGAAAACAAAATTTGGTAAATATTGTTGGACCAAACAATTAAACACGGTAATAAACATGAAAATAGCAAACATTTGTGATTGCAATCCTTGCAAAGATTTTTTGGCCAAGAAAAATGTGAAACCATTGAATAACGCAGAAGAGACAGACATCAACAATTTAGAATAAATGTAACTTGGGGTTCTCCAAGTTTGTTGGAACACTCTTTCGGTCACTAATAAATATTGTTTCCAAATAGAGGCCGCATATGTTTTGTATTTCTCAGGATCTTCATCAACAGGTAATTGAGATAATTCAGCTTCCATAGTATCTAATTCATCATGGAGACCTTTGTATTCGGTGGAGTTCTTCCAAACTTCATAATAATCTTGATTAGCATGAGAACCAGGAGCAGCACCAATAACTTCAAGCATCCATTCAGCTGGGTTGGCTTCAGGTGGACATTTTGGAGCACCATATTTTTCAAAATAATTGATCATAGTATGACATCCTTCACCTAATTCACCAAAGTAAACAGTTTTACCACCTCTTTGTAAAAACAAAAGTCTATCAAATTCTTGCATCAAAATAGCAGAAGGTTGATGAATAGTACACAAAATAGCATGTCCATGATTAGCCAATTTTCTAATCAATTGACAAATAGACCAAGCAGTTTGAGAGTCAAGACCTGATGTTGGTTCATCAAGGAAAACAAGCAATTCAGGTTTGGCGGCTAATTCAACACCAATAGTCAATCTTTTTCTTTGTTCAACGTTCAAACCTTCACCGGCAACACCAACAACAGCACCCGCATATGGTCTCATTTCAAGCAAGTCAATGACTTCTTCAACATAGGCAACTTTTTCTTCTCTTGGAACACTAGCTGGTTGACGCAATTCTGCAGAGAAAAGTAGAGCTTCACGAACAGTAGAAACTTCCAAATGTAAATCTTGCTGTTGGACATAACCAATAGATCTTTGGAAAGATTTGTCTAATGGAAGACCATTGACCATTCTTTTACCTTCTGTGATTACCCCACTTGTCAAACGATCAGATAAAGCATTCAACAAAGTTGTTTTACCGGCACCAGAAGCACCCATCAAAGCAGTGACAGTACCAGGTTTAACGAAACCAGAAACATGATCCAAAATAACACGATCCTCGGATTTGATTTTAACTTGGTAAGTCAAGTCTTTCCAGTGGAAGATATTTTTATGGGTTTGACTAGCAGGAGAATCAACCGATGAGGATTTTTCCAATGCACCATCTTCTGGTTTGACTTTTTCGATAGGACCGGACTCGATATCGCTATGGCTTGGTGACAATTGAGATTTTTTCAAAGCTTTCTTTTGAAAAAGCAAGATTTCACCTTTTTGCATCGAAGCTCTATTGAATTCACACATGGAAAGATAAATACCAAGAAAAAAAATGACAAAAGCAACAACAATACCCCAGTTTCTCCATCTATGGTCCCAATAGTACTGAAATGACGAATTAATGTAAGCGTCACCATTAACAAAAGATAGACCTGGCTTAGAAGACACTGGTGTGCAAATAATATTGTCTCCTGAAGAAGGATAGCCTGTGCCACTAGGAATATATCCGGAACATTCAAAATCTCTATTGTGAAACTCATTGGCAATCAAAGCTTCGAATGCATATTGAATTGGGTTAAGGTAGTGAATCCATCTAGACCAACCAAGCAAGTCAGGAATAGGGACAACGAAACCTGTATAGATAATGAAAACTAATAAAAGAATAGAGGCAGGAGTCATAGAAGACGATAACGAACTAGAGGCAGCACCAACTGTTCTGAAAATATGGGACATAGATAAACCACCAGTAAAGTTGACAAGTAAGTAAAAAAAGAAGTGACCTGGGGTACGTCTAAGATTAACCATGAAATAATAGGTCAAGTTAAATGACAAAGAGACAAACACTTTTGTAGGTAATTCGGTAATGACAGATGCTAATGCATCGGCAGAAGGATGATAAAGACCGTAAGTTTTGTGTTTTTCAACAATCGGACGTGCTTCAAATAACGAAAAAATTTCAAGAAGAGAACCAAAGGCATTGAACAAAACGGCAAAAAAAAGAGCTGCAGTTCTAGAATAGAAACTATTAGTGTCGTCTTTGAGATTGTAAAAAACTGAAGAGATAATCAAAGCCATGATCGTTTGAGCAAACATGGTAAATAATGTAATGGAAGGATCACCTTTTGTTCTAAGCCAGTTTCGACCCATGATGTATTTGATTTGTTGAAAATATGTGAGTGTGTAAGGAGAGGAAGGTCTTGCTCTTTTAG
>JASTUB010000141.1:0-34046 GCA_031124825.1 Saccharomycopsis vini
TAAAGCCAATGTTTTTTGAGCTAATGGGAGCTCTCCTATATTAGTGGTAAATAACAGCCTTCTCATTTTTTCAATTTTATCTTGCCAAAAACAAGTTGGAAATTCATGACCAAGGAAAACAGTTTCTGTACATTTAAATAACTCAAAAACTAATTGACAGATTAAATCATTGTATATTTTTACCATATGCTTCTAAGAAACGGCCGCGTGGTCTAGTGGTATGATTCTCGCTTTGGGTAGCGATTACTAAGTTAACTTGGTGAACTTTATCACAAGCATGCGAGAGGTCCAGGGTTCAATTCCCTGCTCGGCCCTTCTTTTTCGCATTCACTTTTTTTAAATGTTTTTCTTTCTTGTTGGTTTACAATTGCTTTATTTCACAAAAGAACCAATGACTTTTTTCACATAATTGATTAGTTTACAAAAAAACAACAGCAACTCATCAATCCAAGATTTAGAGAATATATAGCACTTATAGGGGTGCATCTTTTATATATTAATAAAAATTTCAGAAATTACTGCTATACGTCATCATTACAATGGAAGAATATACATAACTATAAGGCAGGCTTAAATAAAAATAATACTTCAATTTTTTTTACAGATATATATATATACAATGAGGAATAGTTTTTGAATGAATTCTCATCTTTTCCCAGGTTGAAAAGTACTTCCTAGTCATGACTTAGTATTCATTTTCCAATGATTACAGTTCTAATAATCATTTTTCCTAACAATAAAACATCCAAATCACAAAAAAAAACTATACTATCTTAACTAATGATTCACCTTATACAAAAAAAACCTAAAAAAAAAAATAAAAAACAAAAACAAAAACCAGTAAATAAAACTAAACTGTGTTTATGACGTTGGACCAAAAATATAAAGATAAATGAGAAAAGAAAAAAAATATACTATTAATATAAAATATTAAACTGGGAGATATGACACAAACCATAATAGGGCCAGCTGATTTCTTGTAACACCCTTTTGCGGTTAAAAATCAAGCTGAAATCATTAGTCAATTAATGTTGTCGTGACGCATGTATAGGACATGCTCCAGGACCTCTTCTACTAAACCAGTCAGTAATACAATCATAATGAAACATACATAAACATTCCAAACGGCCAACTTTTTCTCCAGGATTGAACTCCTCAAGGCAAATGCAACATTCATAAGCAGACTCCTTATCACTGTCATCACTAAATTTAGAAACATCATTATCAATGTTAGTTTTATCTGCTAGTGCTACCTTATCATTAGAATTATTGATATTTTTATCTGTGAGTGTATCATCAATGCTATTATTGTATTCGTTGAGTAACTTATGAATACCCGAGCTTCCTTCTTTGCTTGGATCATATTGAGGATTATCTTCCTTTGCAAAATTAACAGTTGTTTCAGATGGCGAAGAAACATCTACAACAACTTTATCTTTATTTTTATGACCATTATGATGATGAATTCCTTGGAAATCTGTAGGCAAATTATAAACCAACATTCGATTTGGCGAGCGAGCAACATCTGGTGAGCCTGAAAATTGGGCTTTTTCAATACATTCACTAATATGTGCTTCTTTTTGTAACTCTGACAAATTTTTGATCAACAAATTACACAAAGGACAATAATCATCTTCATTTTCATTTTGCTCTTGTTGACTTTGATTATTTGGGGTTGGAAAAATTTGTTGAGTAGATTCGGTGCAGTCATTACTTATACTACCATCTGTATTTTTTAAGACCTCCAAATCTCCTGGTTGTCTCATTCTATAACCCTGAGAGTACTGCCCTTGATGTTGTTGCGCGCCACCAATGTTGTAGTGACGGCCGAAATTGTTATTTGTGGGATAATTATTGCTATAATGCTGATGATAATTGTGATGATGAGGATGGTGAGGATGATGATGTGGCATAGAAGAAGAAGATGATGGCATTCCCTGGGTGGCATCCAACTCATCACAACATTCATCACAAGTGCGATGAGGCATTTGAGAATTTTCCCACACTGGTTGAACAGGAGGAGTAACAACATAAGTTAATGGTTCATAATATCTTCTATTAGTGGAGCATGATCCACAAATGATTCTTCCACATTTACGACAATGATGTTTGCGATTGAAAAAAGTGAATTTGACTAGACATAAGCAACATTCAGAAGTTTCTTCATCAGGTTGCCATACAGGATAATAAACAGGATTCAGTACGACACTCAGCATCGGTATAGAAATGATAAAATTATGTTTGAATTATTGTTATTGGTATTTGAAGTACGATCGCAGTAATTACAAAAAAAATTTAATAACGACAATAATGAAGGTTTGAGTTTTAATTAGATGGCTCGATTTACACAATATATTAGATCAAGACCGTTTAATATTTGAACATAATGCTAAATTACCAATAAAAACGAAGCAAAGATGATCTCTCTCTTTCTTCCCTTTTTTTTTTTTTTCTCCCCGTTTGCTCTTTCTTCCTATTATTTTTCTCTCACTCACTATATGTCACTACCTTGCCACCTCTTAAGACTAGTGGTATCAAGGATTATCTAAAGAATATGCCAGAGATCAAAAAATATTTTTTTATTTTTTATGCCTCATTGCCTTTCCCTCTCCTTTTTTTTATAGGGGAATTTTTTTTTTTTTTAAAATAACAAGGAAAGTCTATGCGCACACACCCAAATCTATGGAAAACTAAGTTCAAAAACTGACTACTGTTTTTTCATTATTATAAAATAAATAATCATTAGTATAGAATATTCTCTTGTTAGTAGTGAATACTTAATAAAATATGGAGAGTTTCATAATGCTGATTTTCAATCGCAATTTTCAAAGTAATTCCAGTTACTTGAAACCATAATATCAGAATAATATATAAACCGTTTATGAAGATTTCCAGATCCTTCATTTAAAGCATAACTATACATTCAGAAACAACCAGCAGGAAATAAAAAATACAAAAAACAAAACGAAGAAAAATAAATAATGAAAATGCAAAAACAAAAAACAAAACAAAACAACAACCAATCTTTATTGTAGAGAACATGTAATAATAATTATAATACCAAGAAATAAACAGAAAAAAAAAAGAGTACAAGATTACCATATAATTCAAATTTCTCCCCAACTTTCGTTCGTTAATTGAATAAACAAATCAAGTTTATACTGTTCAAAAATGATTTTTTCACACCTTTTCTTTATGATTGTGGAATTACTTCCATCGGCATATACTAAATGCACATAACCAATCAATCCTGTTCTTTTATCCTCACTATCATCATGATCATGTTCATGAGATGAATGAGAATGACCATGGGAATGACCTTCATGCCCTCCGGATCCTATTTGTGCATCTTTCCAAACTTTGATTTTTGTTATATCCATAACTCCAGGAATTTCGTATAAATCATTCAAAACATCTTTAATCAATGATTCTGGTCCAGAATAATCTCCAAAGCGTTCTTTGTCATTCAAGATTAATAATAAATTCACAAACGAATTTTTAAGTAAAGGAATTGATGATAATAAAATCAAAGTGATAATGAATAATGAAGAAGCAGGATCAAGCACTTTTAATTTTGGGAAAAATTTTAAAAATACGGTGGATACAATCACCCCACATGAACCTAAAGTATCAGCTAAAATATGAAGGAAAATACCTTGATCGTTCTCGTTGTATGAAGAAGCAGCAGCCGGCTGAGTTTTACGATGAGATTCACAAGAATGAGATTGATCATGGGAGTGCGAATCATGAGAGTGAGAATTATGAGAATGAGAATCATGAGAATCATGAGAGTCGTAATGAGGCTCTTCCGCTTTACCAAATAAACCTTTCAAAGAATGCGAATGACCATGTCCATTATCATCATCGTCACTATTAAATGCAAATATACCAACAAAGTTGACCAATAAACCTAATATACTAACAATCAACAATTCATTGATATTTTTCAAACTAACTGGATTTAAAATTCTATCAATTGATTGGAAAAAAATATCTTGAACTATTGATAATAATAATATACCATTGACAAAGGCTGCCAAAGTTTCTATTCTTGCCAATCCAAAAGGATATTTAGAAAATAAGGTAGTTGCTAGAATGTTATTTTTTGATTGGTGAGAGATATTCAATGATGTTGTGTGATCTGAGTGAGAATGATCATGAAAATGGTCCTCAAGATGAATGGAGGAATGCGAATTTGAACGTGAATGTGAATGTGAATGTGATTGATGATTATCGGTAGGTTCAGTGTCATAAAAAATTGATTTAATTCGTTTGGAAATTACTTTAGCAAATAAACCGATAGCCAATGACGAACAATCTAACAACATATGCAAAGAATCGGAAAACAATCCTAAAGATTTGGATCTAAAAGAGTATAACATTTGAACAAACATGAAAGTGAAATTTAATATCAAGAATTGAAAAATCGATTTTGTTTCTTTTGAATTATACAATTGTTTGACAATTGACTTGAAGGAATCAAAACTAAACCTTGACCTTGTCGAATTCTCTTCATCAGATTCATTAAGAAAAGGAAGCACATAAGAAACTAAATTACTCAACGGATGTTTAGTTTTACCTTCATAATCAGAATCTAATGGTTGACCATGATCAGTCGTGTTATTGTAATGATCTTCATGAAAATGTGAGTGTGTGTGTCCGGAACTATGTGAGTGGGAGTGTTGTTGAAATTCTGCACCGTGGTGGTCATGCCATGGCTCTTCTGCTGGATCATCATTATGATCATGCGAATGAGAATGAGAACCAGAATGGTCTAAATTATGGTTAGGAAATACACCAGCTTGATTAACTAGTGGTGTGTTGTTTACAGATCCAGTTCCAAATGAAAAATTATTAGAGTACAAAAAATCTTTATCGCTGGTGTAGTCTGGAATTTCTCTAGAGGTAGATCTTTGTCGTCTTGAGTTTGCGCCAAACTCTGCACTATTCATGTCAATGTTGGGTACCACAAGAGATATACCTTCTTCATCGATCTGAATATCACTAAAGCTTTGGTCATTATGGTTATTGTGAGAATGGGAATGTTCATGAGTGTGTTCTGAAAAATGGGTGTTAGAATGCAGATGATCATGAGTATGTTCTTGAATATGGGTGTGACCATGGTTATGATCATGAATATGTTCTTGGGTATGGGCATGATCATGGTTGTGATCGTGAGTATGAGAAGTATGAGCGATCAGGCCCAATAATAAATTAGCAGGCAAGCTATTAGAATGTACATGACTACCAGCAAATGCATTTATGTTATGTAAAGCTGGCGATGGTTCTTCTTTGATAGGGCTGATAAGAGACGATTTGAAGTCAGCGTCTTCATCAAAAGATGTCTTTAGAGAAGGCCTTTGCATTTTTCTTGAAGAGTTAGGACTCATCACTGTTAATTAACTTCTTTTTTCTATGATGTGTTTTATTATTTTTTCTCTCAGCTATAAGCAATTGATAAAAATGATGGTGATAATTGCTATGATATATATAATAAAAAGTCTTCGTTTCCCCTGGTGGTTAAATTCGATGGCTGAAAATGTCTTTTATTTTTTTTTGGGTGTGCGTGGTTTTCTTACCATTTCCGAGGGTGGGAGTCATGTTCTTTATACGTGACAAAAACTTGGCCCTATTGTGTGTGTGTTTTTTTTTCAGAGAGAGACAAGAAGAGTTGGAAACAACATAGATCAGACTATGTAGATAATCTAAAACACAACACAAAGAAAGACAATACTAGATAATAATACAATGAGTGAAATACAAACATCAGTCAACCATTTTTTACAACTTGCTTCTTTAAAAGCTAATAAAAAAGACTTTTCGAATAACTATGATCCTACAAATATTATCGAATCACCAATTCCATACCCAAATTCTCTTGAAAAGAAAACAATTTATCATAGCGCTTCCCAAGTTGAAGAATACAAATTGAAATTCAAAAGTATAAAACCACCTTTCAAATTTAGTTTGGAATTGATATCGCAATCAGACAATACAATTTATCAGGTTAAACATCAACTTATAGAAGTTCTTAAAAGTCAAGACAATACTTTACAATTGCAAGAAACTCAATTGAAATTCATGATTAAATCAAAAGTCCCTGGTGATACCATCCAATTGAAAGATCTTAACTCAGCAAATGCTGGTGAAATTGCTATCACTGTTATTGTCAATAAATCTTGAAAAAAAATATTCTTTGAATGATTGAACATTACTAGCTAACTACTAGAATGTATTTATGAATCGAACTGTCTTATCAGAGATAATAAAATCTATTGTTGTTCGACATTGATACGGAATTTGCTTATAGTGTTGAATTTCACACTGAGCTTTTTTTTCTCTCCTTTTTGCATATCCATGTCCTTCCCAATTTGCTTTGCTTTTCTTTTTTTGTTTTCTTTGCTTAATCTGGTTTTTAAGAATACGTAAAGTTATCAATTTTTTATCATAACATTGTAGTAAGGCAGAATGGTTATCAGCTTTTCTGGTCTGATCAATATAAAAAAAAAAAAATGCCAAAGACAATATAAGCGCTTTGAGTTCCCTAAGTTTAAAATGATCACAATTGAATTTTTTTTTTTTTTTTTTTTTTTTTTAGTAAATATGTTGATTTCATTTATCTTGTTCCTTAAGTACATGAGTGTTTATATTTTAATCAAATAACAGTGTGTGTCTTTTGATAAAAATATTTAATAGTCTACACGATAAAAAAAAAACCAAAAAAAAAAACAAGAAAAATGGAAAAAAAAAAAAAAACTTGAAAGAAAAAAAGTCCCCTAATTGCCAGATCAAAAGTTGGAACCGCTAATCAACTATAATAAACTGATAACAATCCTGGAGAAAATTTGCTTTCCAGAATCATGAGAAGCACTGTATTTTCCAGAACATTCATTAGAATTGCCGAGTATATCTCACCTAATTCATCAATCAAATTATCATCGTCCAAAGGAGGAATACCAACAGTGAGAATTAGAAATGATAAAAAACGTTACTCAAAAACATTGATAAAAATCACAATAATTTTAATAATTATTCAAATATTATTTTTTGGATCATTGTTTTCTAATTCAAATACTTTAAAAACACAGCCAACAAAAAGTAGAAGTCTAAAAAATGTGCAATTCAAAAATCTTTTGAACACATTTGATCCAGAATCAATCATAAATAAATATCCACGACGAACACCAACACATAGTGAAACTCAAGGAAAGTCCTCCTCACCATCATCGGAGAATATCAATCACAACCCTGAAATAAGCTCGCTTATTCGAGCTCTTGATCATAATTTGACTTATACATCTGTGGCAGTTGAAAAATACCTTGAATTAAGTTCAAGTTTGTTATCGAGTGATGAAATTACTTTAGAAGATAAATGTGATTTGTTTTGGTATTTTCTCCATTCAAACACACGAACAAAACATAGTGATAATAATTATAATTATCATGCATATAATGATGACATATTATCACCTGAATTCGACTCTGAATATTTTCCAGAGGCTTTTAATCATGAAATTTTCATCAAAAACAAGAAGAAAGAAATTAGAAAAGACCCAAATTATATTAGACCAAAAACTTCAGCAAAAAAGAAACAGGAAATTGAAGAGTTGGAACTTTTGCGCCAAAAAATTGTCAGCAAAAATATTGAGATCGAGAAAGATAAAGGCTCAAGAGTTACAAATATAAGGGCGTTTGGAAAATGTTATTTCAATAATAACAATAATAATGATGGCAATGATAATTCTGGATTGAGTCATTTCAGTAAAGGTATTTGTCCATTTTCAGAAGTTAAATTGTTTCCATATTTATCTTTCCAATATCCTCTATATCAAAGATGGAATGGTGATGAATACTATTCTATTCCTTTGATTGAAAACATTTTGAAAAATGATAAGGCTAAAATGAACCATGAAAACCTGAACTTACTACCAGAATCTTTTGATGAACTCAAAAAGATTGATGATAGATTAAAAAACAATGAATGTTTTATCATGGATTTCCACCAAGCGTTGAATGGTAAAGGTATTGTATTATCCGTCAGCGATTCTTACACTGATGAAGTTATAAGATCAATTAGAGTGTTAAGAGTCATGGGTAACAAACATCCAATCCAAATAATTCATTCTGGTGATCTTCTGAATAAAAACCAAAAAAAATTGATCAATACCGCTAGAGATTCGTCCCTGAAATTAAAAGTTAACATTAATCATTTGACTGCATACAAGAGCTACATTAATCTTGATTTTCCAGTTCAAGAGTTATGGTTTGTTGACATCAGTAATGCAATAAATGAATCTTACAATTCGAAATTCAATGGTTACGCAAGTAAATTGTTGGCATATTTTTTCAATTCTTTTGACGAGATGATAATGATGGACACCGATACAGTACCGTTAGTTCCAACAGATTTTTTCTTTGACTTGAATCAATACAAAACTCACGGGGCTTATTTTTTCAAAGATCGTAATGTGGATGATTTTTTATGGGATTATGAAGTGGGTTTTTGGAATAAAATTATGCCTTCAATTGTTGATGAAAAAATATTTGGAATATCCCAAGTTTCAGACTTGACATTAACTAATCGTTATATGGGAGGTTACAAAAAACATCTTTTAGAAGCTGGGCTTGTTTTAATGAAAAGATCGACCCATTTCACTGGTATTTTGATGAGTTTGGAAGTGAATCTTTGGGGACCAGTGATCAAAGAAAAATTTTGGGGAGATAAGGAATTATTTTGGTTAGGTCAATCTTTATCAGGAAATGAAAATTATTATGTTAATTCACATCAAGCTGGTGCTGCTGGTACAATCCGTAAAGTGAACAACAAAATTTCTCATGAAATATGTTCGACCCACCCTGGTCATATTTGGGATGAAGACAACCAAACTTTATTATGGATCAATTCTGGATTTCAGAATTGTAAAAAGAAAACTTGGGATTTCGATAGTTCCAATGAACAATTTAAAGAATTTTTTAAAGATTCAAAAGCCCTTGAAAAATTTTATTTAGATTTTACAAGAATAAATGGGGTGATTGTTCCCCCGGAAACAGATTATTCTTATTTAAATGATATGGGTGAACCGAGATATGGATGGCAAAAGGTAGACATTTGTGATGGGTTCTTTTGGTGCGGTTACAATGTTATTGGTGGCTCAGAAAAACCTGAAGATAGCGGTTTGTTGGTTGAATTTGATGAGAAAACAGTGGACTTTTATAGAGCCATTGGTGAAATTTGGAATAAAGAAGTTTACTAGAATTAGATAAAGAACGCCAATAGTAATCGTTAAAATTTAATATTGATAATTGACAGGACGCAAATGGGAAGTACTTTACTTTTTCTATTTTCACAGAAACTCGTTTTTAGTTTTGAAGTTAATTTTTTTTCAAGTATTATTGTTTCTAGTCTTAATTATTAATTTATCGGGGGGAAGGAGTTGGAGTTTTATGATACATAGAAAAAAAAAAAAAAAAAAAAAAAAAAAAAACAAAAACAAAACAACTATTATTATATACTACTATATTATACTATATTTTTTTCTTTTGGCTTGGGGATTTGAAAATCAAGACATATATAACCGGTTCTTTTAGGACTTATGATCTTGATATTTTTATCTTTTAAGACTGTATTATTAATTTCTTTGACAAAATCTTCCAATTGATCCAGTCTTCTTTTCGATATATTTCTAAATACATCGTCGAGAATCCAAATTGTAACGAAATTAGCAAGTGAATTCAAAAGATTCATTGGATCTAGAGGATCAAACGCTTTTTGTAAATAGTCATTGATTGGGTCAATAAGTTCTTTAAATTCTTGGCAAGTCAAATAATTGGATAATGGGGAAATGGAAGAGTATCCAAAGATTTGATCTTCATGCCAACCTCTTGGAATGAATTTATTATTATTATTTTGATCTTTTAGATCAGAGTTATTATTATTATTTGAATTCTCTGGGTCTACTAGGGCACCCGGTTCATGACCGGGCAAAATGGTCGAAAATTGAGGATACCTATTCCCCATTACTGAGCTATAAACTCGAGGAACCCTTACTATTCTTGTATTTTGACATTGTTTTTCTTCATGTTCTGATGACAGTTGTGAATTGAGCACATAAGGATTCGGAAAATGAGTTACTGTCAATAAATTTGAATGTTCTTGGATTTGATCAGATCCAATTGAGCGGTATTTCGAGATACCATATTCATGGAAATTGAAAAATAAAAGAGGGTCCTTTGTTTCCGATTCTTTGTTGTTGTTGACTTCATTTGGTTCTTGTTGTTCGGCATTATCTGGTTGTAGTTGTGATTTTGATTGCGATTCCGGTTTTGATTCGTGGTGGTCTTTTTTGTTATATTTTTCACCTTCTTCTAAATTTGAGGATTCAGGAGGGCTATTGTCAAAAGTAGACATTGATACTGACATCGAATTAGCAGCGACAGTACCATAAGAAGAAGAAAATGAAAATGATTCTGTTTTAGTCTCGGCAGTAGTGTTAAGACCTTCCAACAGTAAAAATATACATGCGGTATTATCTTGATTTGAAATTGTTGTTTGAGAGTTTTTTTTTTTAGTTTTGTAGTTGTGTTTAGGTTTTTGTTTGGTTGAATTTTCACTGAGTCGTGGAATTACCAGAGCCTGGGATGATAACGAGGAGGAAAATGTTTGATCTCTTATATTTGAATCTAAATCCAGAAGATCACTATCAATAATCTTATTATTATTCATAGACACATTCATAGCCGGATCTGTTATTGTGGATTCCGAGCTTGTTTGAAATTTTTTTCCAAGAGTTATATTGCTGTTGGGAATATGAAATGAGACAAATTCATCAAGCATAGCTTGACTATTATTATTACCGTGTGTTTTGGTGGAAGTTGTAGTAAGTCTATCTTGTTCCTCGTTTAAGATGGTTTGTAATGAGGCAAAATATGCTTCTTTTTTTATTTCTTCTTTTGCCATTTTATTTTCTTTGTGATTCTTTTTTCTACTCTTTATTTTACTACATTTATAACAGACCCATTACTAATTTACGAGTAATTATGCTTAACATTCTCTCTATATTAATAGATCTCTCTTCTTCTCACATTTGTTTACCCGTCGCAGAGATTTGACAATTATCAACGTAATAGATTACGTAACAAAGCTTGAATATATCCAATTTTTGGGCTATTCTTCTACCTACCTATGCACTTCAAAAGAATATATATATAATCATATACTTCTCTGTGTATATGAGCGGCTTCTAGAAAGAAAAATGACATTTAAATGCTTGTTTCTACTAAACTTGACCCTATAATTTTTTTTTTTTTTTTTTTTTGGAAAAACCTTTGTTTATTGACTCTGGCACGCGATGTGCATAATTATATCCGCAACAAATTAGTAGACGATCTTCATCATGAATATTATCACTTATCATGAAATTTACAATTTTTTCGATAAACAAGTATTTGATTTTTTTCTCCAAAGATTTTCTTGACAGTGTTAGCTACACACAAGACGCTATTGATCACCCAATAATTCAATAAATTATCCCAAGAGCATTGCAATGTTAGACCTAAATGATAAGTATGATTCAGATATCAAAAGAGCTCGTGGTGCTCGTATCTGGTCTACCGAAAGAAAGTTGAAGTTTGTTGATATAATTACCATTATGTTGAAAGAGAACAATTATTATCTCAAAACTGTCAAGAGGAATCACGCAGAAATATTGGAGAGATGTAACGCTTCTCCCGAATTTGCTGGGACAAAAACCACTCTTACACAAGTCAAAAGTTTCATAACCACTTTGTTAAGTCAAGGCAGAGCTTTAATATCTGTCTTGGTTGGACATGAAGCTGGTATTGAGAATGGCAGGATAATATGCTCACGAGAGCTCAGAAGATATTTTTGTGAAAAAAAGGTCAGTACCCCCATGTATTGAGAAGCGATGTCAGTTATTTACTCAACTATATTGAGTTACACCAGCGCAGTCTAAAAGAATATGAATATGAAGAAATCGAAGCATATTTAAAGCTGGATCTAGCAAATATTGAAGACGCACGGAAATATTTACATGAAGATACAGTTCTGACAGCTGATTTGCCTAACAATAACAGAAACCATCGAAATAAGGAAATGACATTTTCTGAATTTTTTGATTCAACAGAGGAATATACAGATGACTCTGACAATGGTGGTTTTGATGACTTGGTCTCAAGGTTTTTTCCATATAGAAATGCTACTATGCCAGGACTTGAAGATATAGTAATGCCAGGACTTTTGGACCCAGAAGAGAAATATATAGACGACTCTGAGGAAGATGACTTACAATGGTTTGATATTGAGGAAGAAAGAAACAAGTAAAAAAAAATCAAGACAGAAAAAAGAATTGAACAATTAATTGAAGATGATTGGTTGGACAGAGAAACAGCTAACAGCTATTTAAGTTTTCCCGAGGAAGAGAAGTCGAAATTTTATTGGATAATAAGTAATTCACAAATAAATGATGAACGGATGTCTGACCTAATATGTGAGGTTGTTAGGAAAATTAACGAAGATATCAATAGAGAAAACAAAGAGAACAAAAGAGAAAACAAAATAGAAAACAATAGAGAAAATAAAAGAAGAAGAGATGAGTAGTAAAAACGAATTCTAGACTGGCACTGTTTTGAGTTAATAGTTAAACAATTTGCTTTTCTATCTACTTTTGTCTTCAACAACCAATCTTATTTATCATTTTCGTTATTTTTTTTTTTTTTGGCCTGTTAAAATCGAACAAGCAAAAGAATTCTTTTGTTTGTGTTCTATCAAATACTCTTTATAAAATGAAATTTTATACTTTGGGTTAGCTCTTGTCATTTATATATTCCACATAAATGATATATAAGGGTCACATTTGTAGTAATGCGTTAAAGAAGGTCAAATTTATGCTGTGAGGGGTTTTTTTTCTTTGTCTTACAAAATGCTTTAATTATTATATTTTGAGTAACAATAGATGTTTACACATTATTCTCTTAATGTTTATTGAAATCAATGAGCAAGTATGGAAGAATTCAAAAAAGCATTTTTATTTTAGCTGCCATTAGTTTTATATAGTTTTTTTTCTTTTTCTTTTCTGAATGGGGGGTTACTTATTTGATTTCTTTTACTTTAATCTTTACTGATTTTAGTTTCCATTTATCTTTATTTTTTTTAATGGATTTATTATTGCACAATGGGGCTTGTTATAGGGGTTCACTCTTATTTTTCATTACAAAATAAATCTCTTTTTATGTTCGAATCTTTGTGCTTGAGAGGGGGAAAAAAGTACTATCTTATTTAAGTCACATCATATATATAAGATTATAGTACTTGGATTTCCCTATTGTAAAAATTGTCAATAAGAGAATGTGACCTTTCGATCTCTTATTGATAGTAGAATTCTATGGTATTAATTTTCCTTTTAGGACTCAAGAATCTTTCTTATATTTTTTTCGTATTTTAAACTTTTCGGAAGTATAAAAATACTGTAACGTACTTTCGACTGTTAATATTAACAGTTATAAAATTATAAATACACTAGGGAAATGAATTATTGTCAATAGCTCAACAAAAAGAAATAAAGAACCGGTAGCACAAATAAAAAGAAGGTTTCTCACGAATTTATACGTATATATCAATAATAATAATAATAATAAAAGACATGCTTAATTGCGGCAAGGCTTCATTTACTCTCGTTAGGTGATATTTTTTAATTAGTCATTGGTAATCATAAACTGAGAAAAGCTCTATTGCGTTTTTTTTTTAATTTGTTGTTATTGTTCTTGTGGAAATTCAATAAACTTACTTATCATAATTGACCAATAGTTGTATTTATCAAGTCAAATGTCATTTCACCTTCTAATTCTGAAATCATCTTTCTTAATTCACTAACTAATTGGTTTGCTATAACAATTTCATTTTCCAAAGAAGATATTTTTGTGAAATACCCATTTTTTTCTTCAAGAGTGTCGTATAGTAAAGTGGCATAATTCAATTTCAATTTAGTTTCTTTTGCTAAAACATTATTCAATTTCTTAATTTCAGATTCTTGTTTTTCGATTTTTTTATTCATTTGATTACAATTTTTAAATGCTTTAAATCTCAGCTTAATTGTTAGTTTTTTCCAAAATGGTTTCCCCCCATCATCATCATCATCACCTTGACCTAACATTGATAGAAGATCCAAATCATCACCAATTATTCGACCATTCATTTCTTTCATTTTTTTCTTCTCTTCTAACTCTTTTTGTAATTTTTGTTGTTCTTCTTTATTAACGAAAATCGAAGAAATGGTTTTTTTCTTCAAAAAAAAACTATGCACCTTGAGTTTAATTATTGATTTCATGTTGATGATGAATTTATTGCAGCTAGACAACAAAATGATACAAAGATATTCACAAACTCGTAAGTTCAAATGGAATATCAAGCTCATAAAAAAATTGATTGGATCTTTGTTGATATATATATATCAAAATACATATGATATCATCTAGATATTTTAATCTGGCACATAGAAAACAAAAAAAAAACAAAAAAAAAATGCATCTCATACACATACAGCTCGACTCCTTGATTAATCACTGTAAATAAATAAAAACATGGGCGGTAATTTAAGTGAAAATCCTGAAAGATGAAGTAAGTGTAAAATATTCTAAATATTAAGTAGCTTACTTTGTTTTGAAGAAGTCAGATCACTATCAGCGTTTTCCTCAAAATTTAGAACATGAAACAAGCGCCTCAAGAAAAAAAGGGAAAAAAAAAAAAATAAAATCCACAAATGTAAGAAAATGAGTTAAAAGCCAGAGTTAAAATAAATTCAGATTTCAAAAAAAACTGGTTCCAAATTTGTTTTATATTTCTAATCTACAGCTAAAATCAGATCATACTTAAGATATCAACCCAAACCAATGTGGGGTTCTTTTCAAACACCATATTATACATTTAATCTATAACCCAATTTCGCCAAGATAAATAGTATGAAAATGAATAAAAATAAAAAAGAAAAAAGATAATACTTGAAAGATGTTCATATATTTCTTAAATTAACTTTCAATAGCATACGATATTAATTGGTAGAGTTGTTCTCTATCAGTTTTATTGTAAACCCAAATTCCATAAACATCACCCAAACAATTTTTAAACATCAATAAATCGTTAGTCACCTTAATTTCATAATGTAAACCGCCATAAAACTCAGAATAGGTTGTAGTAACACTTTTAGGAATCACTCCTAATGAAATATTTTTTGGGTTGTTCCTGTTTAATATCATCAACCCAAATTTATAATTATCCTTTAACTTGAGTTCTTCATTTGTCAATAATCTTCCTCCTTTCATGACATTTCCATTCGTATCAACATCTTCAATATTTCTTTCATAATACATCATACTACCTTCATAATCTAATTTTTCCCATTGGTCATTATTTTCGTTAAATTTATAAAGAACAACATGAGGCGTCTGATAAACTATTTGTTTCAATTTAGGATCATATTTCCCCACAAAATTAAAATTTAAAATTCTACGATAAATTTCAAGAGTCATTTGATTTTGTTCTCCAGCGTTTAAATTATCAGATTGTGCTTTCGTTGTACTAGCTACACCGGTTGCTGTGGTTGTTGCAGTAGTTGTGACGACTGTTGTTGCTGACTGAGGAGGTGTTGACATTACTGGATTTACTATTTGTCTTCCTATTGTTGAATGATTTTCTTGGATTGGGACTTGATTATTTTGATTCATCAATATTTCTTGTAATTGCTCGCTTGAATAAATTATAGGTTGTTGAGCCATTTGAATAGGTACCAACGGTGTCGATCTTGCTGATGTTAGACTTGGAGAAGAAGTGTACATTTTATAATAATAACAAAAACAATAGTAATAATTGTAGCAGTGATAACAGGAACAAATATAATAATTATTGTAGCCTTTTATGAATTACAAATATTAGTTTATGAGCTTCACTTTCTCCGCCAAAATCAAAAAACCAAATATCAGGCGCAAAGCAGGGTAAGAGTAAAAGCGCTACACGGAAAATAGAATTACACAATCATCAAATGAAGATGATAAGTAAATACTGAAAATAAAAAAACTAAATTAAGAAATGAATTATGTCGTATATATTAAATATGAAATTTAATAAATATTCTAACAAAAAAAAAAAGAAAAAAAGAAAAAAAAAAAAGAAAGAAAGAACTGCTCTACAATGTTATTTGTTAGCTGTTTTTACTAGAATTTTAAGAGCAATTCGTTCTACGTTATTAGGAGTTCGATGATCATGAGCTCTCTTTGTCAATTTCCAAGATAAGAAATTTTTTTATATCTCCATGAAAAGCATTTAATGGATTCTCAAAAGGTGTGTTTATCGTTATAATGGTTTGATTTGATTGCTTGTCTAATTAAGTTGTCTCAATCATATTTGATAGTGTTCGATTCTTCTCATCGAGTTTTTTTTTTTTTTTTTTTTTTTTCTCACTTTCAAAATCCTGTAGAAGTATGTATTAAAAGCAGTTACATGTAAGTATCTCTCGCATCTAAATGCATTTAAACATTGCAGGCGAAATAGCACAAAAATCACAAAACTCAATTTTGTTTTCAAATAGAATTGATATGAACAGTACTTTCTATTCCTGTTTATTTAAACCACCTATATTTTTTCGAGTCTCTTTTTTTCTTTTTTGTTTTTTCATTTTTTTTTTTTTTTGTTTTCTTCCTCTTTTTGTTTTCTTTTCATTTATTCTATTTTATTTTGTTATTTTTTCTTTCCTTTTTTTCTTTTTTCTTTTTTGTGTTTTGTATTCTTGTTTATTTTATACTTGTCTTTTTTACTTGCTTTCTCAACTCAAGCTCTGTTTCTGCTCATAATTTAATAAACAACTCTTAACATTCAATCATTTCAGTTATATTAAATAACAAACAAAAGAAAGCCTCTTGAAAATGAAAATTGTTGCTATTGTTTCATCTTTGTTCCTTGTTGGAACTTGGGCAGCATCGGTAAACTCCTCTCTGAATAGTGTGAATAATACTGTTTCCACTTCTGGTGCTTCTATAAGCCACAACAACAAAATGTTTTTGAATACAGTTGTTGCTGTTGCTGGAGCCGCTGCTCTATTAATCTAAGAGATCTAATAGATTCTCAATACTAGGGTTTAAAATACTGAAAGGGTTTTTGTTCCAATGACCAATGATTATAAAGAATGATTAATTTTACTCATTATTATATCAGAAGACTTATTTAAGCTTTTATTTGTTTGTGAGGTGTTTGAATAATTGATAGATATCTTATTGATGTTTGAAATACACTGGGGGTAGCGATATAGAGAAAATAAGCAAATCATAATCACATATTTCAACAAAATTTTATATATTTTCTTCTTTCTTTTTCTACTTTAAATCTTCTTATTCAACTATTGAGGTTTATTTACGTATATTTGGTTCTATATTATTTTTTCAACAATATATTTTTATAATTAATGATTTTATCCTAACATTTAGCATCATAAAAAAAATTTTTTTTTCTGTTGTATTATTAAAAATCTTTCCTTATATTTGAAAATAAGTTGAATGTAGTTTATTATTGGGGCGGTGAGAAAGACCTCCATCCGGGGTCCTGGACCGCTGCACAAGCATCAGTTTTTTTTCTCCCCAGGTATCTCTGTAAAATAGATGAAATAATTGTTAGGCTTCTTTAAAAAATTACAAGGTTGAAGATAATAACAGAAAGTTATGACTACATACTGAACGAAAAAAAAAATAAAATAAAATAGAGAGTGTGTTATAAATGATTGTGTTGAAATAATAGGTGAGTGGCAAAAACCTTGTTAGAAAAAAAAAAAAAAAAAAAAATTGCATTGTTTCCAATGCCGCCAAAACAACACACACACACACACACACACAAGAAAAACCAAAAAAAAAAAAAATAAAAAAAAATTACTTAAAATTTGAAAATTAAAATTCGCTTCTGTCAAAAAAATTCTTAAAATGCTGTCAAAATAGAAAAAAAAAAATAAAATTAAAAATAAAACTATAAAAAATCCTGTCAAATTGAAATTATTTTTTTTTTTTGAATGAAAAAAAAACGTCTGTCAACGGTTTTAGTAAATCGTATAATTTAGAACATTCATTAATTCATTCATTCATTCATTCAAAAAAAGGTTATTTCATGATTTAGAAGATATTTATAAAAAGATTTCATATATTCGTTATTTAAAATTTTCATAAAACTACATTACCTTTCATTTTCATCGTCAGACTTTTTGGAGTTTTGAGAGAAAAAAAAAAAAATGGCAAATTTACAAAAAATAAAGAAAAAGAACACTTGGACGTCACGCGCATTAATGCTAATAGCACAGCAGGCGCCAAAAAAAAAAAAATTCTTGTGGAAAAAAAAAACATAAGTTTTTTGTTTTAGTGAGACAAATAGAAAAAAGAAGAGTAGAGTAAACAAAAGATAATTTTTAGTTCAAAAATAGGTAAAAAAAAAAAAAAAAAAAAAAAAAAAAAATTGATAAGAAGAAGTGGAATTGTATAGTAATAATAACTAATAATAATAATAATATATAACAATGGGTAGTAAAAGAAAACATGGTGGGGGTTCAAAAGATAGATCCAAAAAATCTAAAAATGAATCCCAATCTAACGGTCATCGATTGCGTTCTAGGCGTCTGGCGGTTTCATATAAAGAATCGGATTTAGATGATGATTTTTTTGATGATGATAAAGAAAACGATGAAATGGAAGGATCTAATATTCAAACAAATGGAAACACAACATTGAATAGCGATACAGAAAATAATTATGAGGATGAAGATTTAGAAAACACACAGCAGCAGCAGCAGCAGGTGAATGAGGATGAAGATGATGTAGATGATGAAGATGAAGATGATGATAAATCTTCTTTGGCAAGAAACTTGAAACTTAGAATTCCTAGAGCTCGTATCAATAAGCTACGTTCTGATGAAGACGATGAAGATATCGATGATACTGATAATGACATTAATAAGCAACACAATAATGAAAAAGAAAATGAAAAAGAAAGCCAAAATGTTGACGAAGACATACCAAATACACAAAACCAAGAAGAAGAAGACGAAGATGATGATGATGAGCAAATTAATACCGGCAAACTTTCGCGAAGAAATGCAAGACAAAAAGCTCGACGTGCTGATGATGATGAATATATTGACGAAGGGGCTGATGATGATAAAGATAGTGATAATATTCCAGAAGGCTCTGATTATGAAGAATATCATACTAGTGATCGTGATTTCATTGCATCAGAGGATGATGATGACGGCTTTTACAAGAAAAAAAGAACAAGAAGAAGAGTAAAGAAAAACAATAATCAAAAGAAAAAGAGATTGGCCAGAACAAGATCTAGGTCCAAAATCGCTGAAGATAGTGACGACTCTTATAAAGAAGACGGTGGTGATGATATTGATGGGTTAGACAAAAGATCGATTCAAGAAGAACTTGAAGATTTACAAGATGATACCCCTGAAAATTCACCACCCAGAAAACATTTACGTGAACGCAAAAAAAATATCAATTATCAAATACCACCTCCATTACCGGATCATTCCAATATTGATGATTTATTCCCAATAGTTAATGACATTCCTAATTCATTTCCAAAACCTAGTGCCCCTAGAAAAATCCCAAAAAACTCCGCTGGTTGGTCAAAAGGTCTTTTCCCAGTTGCTGGTCCATTTGGGGGAAATGATATAATCCCTATTTTTGGATCAAATGTTCCATCTTCAATAGGTGGACTCGGTAATTTTGGTCAAAACAATACTACTAATAATAATAATCTAATTGACTCATCTTCTTCTGAAGATGAATTTGTGACTAGACCATACGATCCAGCTGTTGGTGGGGTTGTTCAAATAAAGTCAAATGGAAATGCTGCCAATTCAAACAAAAAGAAAAGCAAAAACTCAATGGCAGATAGTGATCCTTTAGGTGTAGATACAAATATTGATTTTTCAGCAGTCGGTGGTTTGGATGGATATATTAATCAATTGAAAGAAATGGTGGCATTACCTTTATTATACCCAGAAGTATATGCTAAATTCGGAATTACTCCTCCAAGAGGTGTGCTATTTCATGGTCCACCAGGTACCGGTAAAACCTTGATGGCAAGAGCTTTGGCATCTAGTTGTTCTACTGAAGATCGAAAGATTACATTTTTTATGAGAAAAGGTGCCGATTGTTTATCTAAATGGGTGGGTGAAGCTGAACGTCAATTGAGATTATTATTTGAAGAGGCAAAAAATAAACAACCGTCTATCATATTCTTTGATGAAATTGATGGTTTGGCCCCAGTTAGATCTTCAAAACAAGAACAAATTCATGCATCCATTGTTTCTACTTTATTAGCCCTTATGGATGGTATGGATAATAGAGGTCAAGTTATTGTCATTGGGGCTACAAATAGACCGGATGCAATTGACCCTGCTCTTAGAAGACCTGGTAGATTTGATCGTGAATTTTATTTCTCTTTACCTGATCGTGACGCTAGATTGACAATTTTAAAAATTCATACAAAAAAATGGCAACCTCAATTACCGCCTAGATTAATTGAAAAATTGGCAGATTTGACTAAAGGTTATGGTGGGTCAGATATTAGAGCCTTATGTACCGAATCTGCTTTAAACAGTATTAAAAGAAAGTTTCCACAAATTTATGACTCCAGTCAGAAATTATTAATTAATCCTGATGAAATTAGAGTTAATGAGACAGATTTTATGAATGCACTTGATAAATTAGTGCCATCTAGCGCAAGGTCCACAACTAATCCATCAAACCCAATGCCAGAACATTTAGAACCTTTATTACGGGAGAATTTTGAAGATATCATCAAAAAATTGAATCAATTAATATCAAAGAAAAAGGAAGGTTTTACTTTAGATTTAGAAGATGAGAGTGATGAAGATGAAAATGAAAGACAAGAAGAACATCATATCGAAAAGGATTTTGGGTTTTCCAAACATGATTTGATAAAAAGAATCAACACGTCAAGAATTTTTAGGCCGAGATTATTAATTTCAGGTAAACCAGGAATGGGTCAAAAGTATTTAGGATCAGCAATATTGAATTATTTGGAAGGATTTCAAGTACAATCTTTAGATTTAGGTACAATGTTTAGTGATTCAGGTAGATCTGCTGAAGCAGCAATCATTCAAATGTTTTTAGAAGCTAAAAGAAACCAGCCTTCAGTTCTTTTTATTCCAAATTTAGAAATTTGGATGCGGTCAGTCAGTGAAAGTGCTAAAAGTACTCTTGAAGGTTTGCTAAGATCCACAAGCTCTTCAGAAAGAATTCTATTATTGGGTTTATGTGAAAATGATACTATTAATGAAGAAGAAAGTAATGCATTAGAATATGAACTTGCAAGATTTTTCGGTATTGGTGGCATGAATCATTATTTAATTAAACCATCTAGTGCTAAGCTTCTTGATGAATTTTTTGGGTTTGTTTGGGTTTTTTTGCAATCCAAACCAGTTTTCCAAGAATTGAATATTGAGGATCCAAAATATAAGAAATTCAAATCAATTAAACAATGGTTGAAAAATAAAGATAAAATTTCATTAGCATCATCAGTTGAACAATCAGAAGAACAAAAAACATTATTTGAAAAACAACAGGAAAAGAGAAAACGAAGAGAAGTCAAAGAACAATATAAAAATGATATAAAACTTAAAAATTTGGTGAAATTGAAGTTGTCAAATTTAATGGATTTATTCAAATCTCGATACAAACGTTTTAAAAAACCAGCAATTCCATTACAACAATTGGCTCATTTATTTGAGCCAAGTATCTTAAATGTAGGAGATCCAGCTCCTCAATATTCAAAAGTCGGTGAAATGATTCTTGATACTTATACCGGTAAGAAATATTATAATATGGAGCTCGAAACTATAGAGGAAAGACTTTGGAATGGATTTTATTCTGATCCCAAGCAATTTTTAAAAGATGTTGAAATGATTTTATTGGATGCAAAAACATCAGAAGATCGAGAAAGATCACTCAAGGCTAGTGAAATGTTTGTTCATGCTCAATTCAATATAGAAGACATGTTTACTGGTGAAATATTGGAACAATGTAAAGATTTGAGAAAAAGAGAATTGAAAAGATTGAGAGAACATCTGTTAAAACTTGAAAAAGAAGTTGAAAACAAAATTACTGAAGAATTGAAAATTAATGAAGCTGTTTTTGGAGCTAGCGGGAATTTGATTGTAGGTGGTGGAGTAAATGAAGTGATTTCAGATGAAAAACATAAATTAATAGATACATCCATGAATGGCAGTGTAATTGAACAAAGTAGAATTCCAATAACTGTTGATGCTATCGATATATTAGTTGGCAATACTGCCACTACCAATATATCTGTGACCGAAGTTACCAGTCAAGATAATAAGGATCATGAAATCACCACCGCTACTACAACGACAGCAACAACGGCTGCTTCGGGACTTAACGGAAATGTCAGCATCAGTGTTTTAGAAAGCAGTCAACCACAAGATTCTGACGGCGATGATGATGACACGAAAATGGGACATGATTTGTCTAAGCCAGAAATAGCAGATCAAGCATGTCTCAATAATGTAAATGTTATTTCATCAACACCAGCAATAGAAAAATCAAAATCAAATGACAAATCAGAAGCTTCCACAAATGGAGAAACAAAGAAAGCCGAACAAGTGAAAAGTTTCACTGATGAAGAACTTGAAGAATATTATAAACACAAGGCAAAAATGGAAACAAATAAATCTAAAGAAATAGAATTAGATATGGATTATTTGACCAAAGTTCAAAAGAAATTAACTGAACAAACTCAAGGATTTACAATTGAAGAATTGGAACTTGTCAGTTCTGTTATTGGGGAAGTCATTTGGCAAAATAAAAATGAATGGGATAAAAATAAAGTTTTAAAACTTATTGAGAAAAAAATTAAACTTGCGGTGAAAATTGTAAACAAAAACCATGCAATAACTAATATGAATGACTGAAAATTATTCACTAACTCTTATTTTTTTTTTAATTCTTTTTTTTTTAGGACTATTGGTTTTTTTATTTTTTCATTTTTTTATAGTTTTCATGCTTTGTTTTTCAAACTATCTTGTCTTCGCATACTCATTTTCACTCTTTTCTTTTATGTTTTTCTACCTAGATCTTATTTTATTTTATTTTTATTCTTTGTGTGCTTAGGCATACAGACTATGTATATTATTTCTTGGTCTACAAGAATTAAAATATGATTTTATTACTCCGTAATGCAAGACCCTTTAATGATTACATTGATTCAATAAGCTAAAATTAACCACGCACACATATATATATTAAAACAATAAAAAAAAAAAAAAAAAAAAAAAAAAACTTTACGTAAAAACAAGATTTATTAGTTTTTCTTTTCTTTTCCTTCCCCTTTTTGTTTTCCTAATTAAATCAAAGTTAGCAAATAAAGAATCAAATGACAAGATTTTTTCAGACTCTTTGAATGAATCTTCTACCAGTAGCTGTTTTTCTTTCGATTTCTTTTTCATCTTGATCAGGTTTACTTCTGTTCAAGATTTTCAAATATTCTAATACTCTTTTTCTCATTCTTGAATGTAAATAAGCTTTTGAAGCTTTGATATGATAATGAAAATAAGTTCTAAATAATTGGATTTGAGAAATTGTGTTTTCTCTTTTTTGAACAACTAAATGTCTTGGGAAAAGCACAAATGTTACAAACCCTTTATCATTATTTTTAGAAATCACTTGATTATAATTGAAATTTTTAAATTCAGGTAACCCTCTCAATTCCATTGGTGGTTCATGAGCTGAAAATAAAACTTGAGGAGCATTTTGTACTGATCTTTTTCTAGCATCCACAAATTCTTGTAAGAAAACATTACCAAATATTCTATCTGTTTCATCTTTGAATAATGCAGTGAAAATCACCGTAACTCTATCATGAGAAGGTCTAATATAAATAGATTCATCATCTCTATAATTAATGACGGAAATTGCTTCATTGGCGTTTTCTTCCGGAGCGTATAAATCAACATTTTTGGCAGCAGCTTCTTGAGCTAAAACGTCATATCTTTCGAATGCTTTTTCAAAAGGAGCAGCAAGAGAGTTTCTTTTAAGTAGTGAAAGTTTTTTAATTAATGATTCCAATTGTTCAGGAGACGATGCTGTGGTGTTTTTCACTGTTTGTAAATCAATAAATATGGAAAAATTGTATCCGGCTTCAGGTTGATCCAAGACTTGATATAAATTGGTATCATTATAAACTTGTTTCAAGTATTCGGTGACATCTCCATATTTAATCAAATCTTCATAACATTTCAAATAAATTGATAATACAATTTTAGATTTTTCTGATGGATCAGGGGTTAAAATGTGGAATATAGTGTTATCGAAATCAGAAACGATTCTATCGATCGATATCGGGGATTCGGCATTAAATAACTCTTTTAAAGTAGTCTCAAGAGACAAATTTGAATTTTCTAAATTTAACATTTTGAAAGGTTTAAAATTAAATAATAATAAAATTACTATCAGTCTTGCGGGACTGGTGTATAATAATAACAAAAATTACTTGAAGGCGCGGTGTTTTTTTTACTTTTGCCCTCTGACGGTTATTAAAAAAAAAAATAACAGCAGAAAATATGTCACGTGAATGACACTATATAAATTCAATGTTTTATTCATAATTTAATGGTGATCTTTTGTGGGATTCATCTTTGAATAAAGATCTTTTATAAAATAAATCAAAAAAAAAAAAAAAAAAAATTCACTTAACAGTAAATAATTTAAAGGCGAAAAAAAATATTAATGGAACAGTTGAACTACTCTTTCGAGTATTCGACCCATACATTTGGCCCAAGATCTTTTGTTATGCGTGCGTGATGACTAATTGATGACTCAATAATAAGTTGAAAAAAAATAAATAAATGGGAAAAGAATAATTTTTTAGCATTTAATGATTCACGACTTAAAAATGAAAATAAATCTTGAGGAAACTTGTTTGTCGACATAGGCAAAAAGAAAGAAAAAAGAATAAAGAAAAAAAATGCTAAGAGTGGCTAGAAGACATAGTCAAAATCTTCTCCAGACAAGGTTCAAAGTCCCCAAAAATTATGCTAGTTTCACCACTAGTATTCTGAAATCCAATGAACTTGATTTATCAAATCTTGATGAAAAATGGATTAAAAAATGGGACTCATATACCCCACCTATTAAAAAGTCATCGACAATATCTCCAGAAGAAAAAGAAAAGTTTTACATGTTAACCATGTTTCCATATCCTTCAGGAATGTTACATATGGGTCATTTAAGAGTTTTCACCATCAATGATGTTTTGGCAAGATATCATCGTTATAAGAATAAACAAGTGATTAATCCAATGGGATGGGATGCTTTTGGTTTACCGGCAGAAAATGCTGCTATTCAAAGAAATATAAATCCGAGTGACTGGACCCATACAAATATTTCAAAAATGAAATATCAACTTAAACGAATGATGGCCAATTTTGATTGGGAAAGAGAAGTAACTACATGCGATCAAGATTATTATAAATTTACTCAACAAATATTTCTTTGGCTTTATGAAAATGGTTTAGCATATAAGAATTACAAAGAAATTAATTGGGATCCTGTAGATCAAACAGTATTAGCTAATGAACAAGTTGATTCTAATGGTAAATCATGGAGAAGTGGGGCCATAGTGGAGAAAAAAAAACTCAATCAGTGGTTTTTGAAAATCACTGATTTTGCAGACGATTTAGATAAAGATTTGTCCAAATTGGATCAATGGCCAGAAAAAGTCAAATTGATGCAAAAGAATTGGATTGGCAAATCAAAAGGTGCAAATATCAAATTCAAAGTCAATAATAAAAATGATGATAATATTATTGAAGTATTTACATCTAGACCAGACACTTTATTTAGTGTTCAATATTTGGCGGTATCAATTGAACATCCAATTGCTCAAGAACAAGCCAAATCTAATTCAAAACTTGAAGAATTTCTCACATCTGCCAAAGAACTAGAAAAACAACAATCTTTTAAACATTCTGCAGAAGAAAATGCTGGTAAATCTAAAGATGGTTTCAAATTAGATAATGTTTATTGTGAACATCCATTGAAACCAAATACAAAATTACCAGTTTTTGTCGCCCCATATGTTTTATCTAGTTATGGAAATGGGGCAGTGATGGGATGTCCTGGTCATGATGAAAGAGATTGGGACTTTTGGGTGCAAAACGCCCCAAATGAACCAATTATTAAAACTGTTGATCCTTTGAAAAAAACTAATATTAAAGAAGGTCCATACACTGATAAAAAAGGGGTTTTGAATGATAATGTTGCACCTGAATTCCGTGGACTTAGTACTAAAGATGGCTATACTAAAATTGTTCAAGCATTAAAAGAAATTGAAATGGGAGATTTTGCCACCAATTTCAAACTCCGTGATTGGTTAATTTCTCGTCAAAGATATTGGGGTTGTCCAATTCCTATAGTCTATTGTGATGAAGGTTGTGGAATGGTTCCAGTTCCAGAAGATCAATTACCAGTTGTCTTACCAGAAACTATTGAATTTACAGGAAAAGGTAATCCATTAGATTCACATTCTGATTTCAAAAATTGTAAATGTCCAAATTGTGGTGGTAAAGCGGTAAGGGAAACCGATACTATGGACACATTTATGGATAGTTCATGGTATTTTTTCAGATATTTGGATGCTAAAAATAAAAATGAACCATTCAATAAAAAAATAGTGGATGATTTTATGCCTGCTCAATTATATAGCGGAGGTATTGAACATGCTATTTTACATTTACTTTATTCAAGATTTCTTGGCAAATTTTTCCAAAAAATTGGTAAATGGAATGGAGGAAGTAAACAAAACAATGGTGAACCATTTAAAAAATTGGTGAGTCAAGGTATGGTTCATGGTAAAACTTTTGTTCATCCAATTACCAAGAAGTTTTTAATTCCTGAAAAAGAATTGGATATGACCAATCCAAATGATATTAAATTGATTGAAAAAGGATCAAATGGGGAAATTTTATATCCAGATGTCACTTTTGAAAAAATGTCTAAATCTAAATATAATGGGGTTGACCCAGTGCAATTTATTGAAAAATATGGTGCTGATTCTACTAGAGCCCATATTTTATTTCAAGCGCCAATTGAATTAGTTTTATTTTGGGATGAGCAAAAAATTTCTGGTATTCAAAGATGGTTGAAAAAATTAGTTAATATTCAAAAAACCATTATAGAGAAAATTTCTTCAAATAATAATTATAACAATACAAAATTCAATCTGATGCAAGAATTGATTGATGCTAATGAAAAATACATTCAATTGGAAAAAACTAATTATAATGACCAAGAAATTGAATTGTATAATCTGTTACAAAAATATGTTGAAGGAATGGATAATGCTTTTGGAAAAGATTTGACTTTAAATACAGTTATTTCTGACTATATGAAACTTACCAATTCTATCATTAGTATGGCTGATAAGAAAGCAGTAGATGATGCATTATTATTCAACAGTTTTTACAAATTATTAGTGATGGTATCACCAGTATGTCCAGCAATTTGTGAAGAAATGTGGGAGTCAATAAACAAATCATTTGGATTTGAATGGACGTCTATTTTTGATCAAAAATGGCCGGTGAAAAATCCATTGAAAGAATCTCTATTTACTGACTATTTGGTGATGATTAATGGAAATTTCAAATTCAAATATAAAGGATTAAAAGAATTAGTTGGGAAATCTGAAGAAGAAGTTTATGAAGAAATGATCAAAGAAATGAATGAAAATGATAAGAAAGTTTTGATTGAATTGAAAGATGATATCAAGAAAATAATTGTAAATCAAAGAGCAATTTGTTTTATTTCCAACAAAAAATGAAAAATAAAAAAAAAAATAAAAAAAAAAAAAAACTTTAGAAAAAGGGTTGATTGTTAATTCTTGTGAATATTCATAATTATAGATACTGTATTTATTACGATAACGGCTATATATATATATATATATATATATATATATATACTATGCTTTCTGTCCATAGATGTGTAATTATTGGGATAAAATTAATATGATATATTACTATAATGTAACTAATTACATATTGGTGTGTGTTTGTTTGTGCGTGCTCATAATATGTGTGAATGGAAATTGATCGCCGAGAGTTTTGATAACAAAATCAAATCAAATTTCAATTTCAGATAACGCGGCTTTTTTTTTTTTTTTTTCTCCCCATGGAATTACTTGCAATGCATTATTAGTCAATCAACTTTATATGAAAAAAAAAAAAAAAAAAAAAAAAAAAGTTATTTAATCTATATCTTTATCCTGTTCTTTTGTTTTGTATCTAGATTGACTAGTAATTGACTTTTACATCTAAATATAAAATAATTCACTTTTACCTAAATACAACTAAAAATATTCAATATAATTAATCAAATAAAAATGTCGGAGTTTATTGCAATTCTTTACACAGACACACCTCAATATCCATCAGATTCACCAAATCATCTCAAATTTGGTGATTATGGTGATCAAACAATCAAATTATTAGAAGACACTGATGAACCAGACTCTAATATGAAATTCAAAAAATATTTGACCAAAGAATTTGAACAGTTGCCTAGTGATGAAGAAATGGTAAATTGTCGTGGAGTTGTCATTACTGGTTCAAGAGCCGATAGTTTTAGTAATACAGATTCATGGTTAGTTAAATTAGAAAAATTTTTAAATGAAATTTTATTCAATAAATCAAGCAAATATTATAGATCCATTCCAATTTGTGGTATTTGTTTTGGTCATCAATTGTTAGGAAAATTGGTCAATTTAAGTGTGGATAAAAATAAAGAAAATGTTGGTAGAGGGCCTCATGGTTGGGAACTTGGCATTTATGATATTAAACTTGAAAAAAATTTCCAAGATTTTATCAATAAAACATTAGGATTGAAGAAAGACACTTTAGGAATGATCGAAACTCATCAAGATATTATTTATGAACTTGCTGCAAACAATTCTCTTGGAGTGGAAAGTATTGGGTCGACTGAGAAATGTGAAATTCAAGGATTGTTCAATGGTAAAGATATTCTTTCATTTCAAGGCCATCCAGAATATGATTTAGATTATTATCAAGAAGCAATGTTACCAAATTGTGTGACAAAGGGGACTTTAACTCAAGCTGAAGCCGATGCTTTGAAAAATGAAAATAAAATCAATGATGGACCACTTATTGGTGAACTTATCAATAAATTTTTTAAAATTATATATCAATGAGTAATAATCATAGCAAAAAAAAAAAAATTCTTTTATATATATACATATATATATTATACCTTTTATTATAGTATAGTATTATAGATACATAGAGCTAATGCATAGAAATAGATACATAGAGCTAATGCATAGAAATAGATTCATAATTAGTTGATGTAATATAAAATATTATTTCTCATTTGGTTTTTTTATTTTTTTTTTTTCCACTAACTATTTTGTCTTTCTGTGTTTTTTAAAAAATGGGTGTGTTTTTTCTATCGTTTATTATTATTTTCCTCCCAAAACTTTTTTAGTTTGTTTTGAATTTTGTTTTGAAGAGAAATGGAGCATTTCATGGCGCATAAAAATTGGATACCAAAAATTGATTGTCGTTTGTTCGTTTCAAATTTGAAACTTCAGTGCTAAGATTTATTTACAATAAATAAAAAGAAAATACACAATAAACCTCAATAATTATTAACAAAACGGGATAATTGATCGTTCAATTAAAAAGTGTCAAAAAAAGAAAAAAAGAAAGAAAGACAAAACCAATAAAGCCGCTTGCATTATAAGTGAAAACTTCGCGATGTATCGCAGTTTCTTAGACAAAATTGCGCCAATTGACATGTTTTGGTGTTATGGAAATCGAATCTTTCTTTATAAATAAATGAAACATACAGTATACGGTTAACGCGGTAAATTGAATAACATAAATGAAATAAACTTAGAAAACAAAATAACATTGTAAAGATGCAAGTGATGAAATGATCAGTATTAGCTGATAAAATACTTTTTAGTTAAGTAAAGTAAAAGTAGCAGTACATAAAGTATACTGATGACAGAAAACAAAAAAAAAAAAAAAAAAAAAAAAGAAAATCAATAAATATGTGGACCCTATTAGTAGTAATATTATATAGGACCAGAAGAAAAGAATGAAACGAAAGAAAAGGTGAAAAATAATGTGAAATAAATTCGATAGGCATAAAAAGATCGCTTGTAATATAGCAGATTCTTATTTTGGAAGAACGCAAAAGAAATGAAGAAAAAAATTGATAAAGATCTCATAATTTTTTAAAATGAATAGACTGGATTATTAGCAGATTCATTTAATTGAGCTATTTTGATACCTTCATTGGCCATACCTTTAATTATGTCAATACGACTCAAACGTTCAAATGCAAATTCTGAATTATTACCAGGAGTTTCTAAAACAGAGCTGTCAATTGAATATTCACGTTGATGATTTGGAGTATTAAGGATTGAAGAAAATGATGAATTAGCGCTGCTAACACTTGGTAAGCTAGAATGATTGCTTGGAACTTTAGTAAAGTTGATTCCTTTTTCTAAATCAACAAAAGCGCCTTTAAGATTGTAATTAAATGGATTTGTAACAGTTGTAGCATTGGAAAGGTGATCATAATTATAAATTGAACTGAGGTTATTTTTTTCAATGGAACTAGAAGCAAAAAATTTTTTAATTAAATGGAAAACAAAATAACCGCCGACAGTTAATAATAATCCTAATGACATTATTGTCAAAATATCAATACCTTCATTTAAAGGAGGATTAAATTTATCAAGATCTGGATCTAAATTGTTGTTGTCAATTCCTCTTGATTCAAACGCCGATGGTGCTGATTTTGTAAGTTTATAATCAAATGAACCAAGACCCTTGAGATGCAAAGGTTTGAATCCCACCCAATCATCCATGAGAACTAATCTGACAAGCTTTGTATCTTGAAAAGCATGTTCTCTAAGTAAGACAGGGTCTAAGGGCAGTGGAACGGTCATTTAGAATTTATGATTTTAATAATTGGATGTAGTTGTAGTTGTTGGACTAGGGTATTGTTGACAATGAAGGGATTAGATATGTATTTATAATGGTGAAGAAGAAAAAAAAAAAAATACAAGGGTGGAGAAGGGGGGTAGATACAACTAGTGAAGCCCCCTAGTATCTTGTTTAATGTGGATATATATATAAAAAAAGAAGAAGAAAAAAGAGTAGTGTGTGTATTTTTATTGAAACGATGGTATAGAAATGTCAAATATGCTAACTATTCTAAAAGTGGAAGGCAAGTAAAGTGTATTTATATCTTTTATAAAAATTGTACATTCACTAATCATGTCGAAAAAGAATTTTTTTTTCGATTTTTTTTTTTTTTTTTTTTTTTGTTTTTCAGGGGGATTGTCTTAGAAAAAATCATGTCTTATTGTTTTAAATGCATTAATACTATTACATACAGAATTGAATTGCTACTAAAAGTAAAATTATAATACTAATTTTTAATCTCCGCTAATTCTAAAACTGATTTTTTTTTTTTTTTTTTTGTTCTTCTTCTTCACTTTGTTAACCGCCCTGCATTTATCCCTTTTTTGATCTAATATTAGAAACACTACGTAATGATAAATAATAGCTAATTGGAATTTTAATAGAATAACATACAAACAAGATTAAGATGATTGTCATATTATTTATTATACAAAATAACTAAAAATAAAATCTCTATATATTAACAAGAAACAATTGACAATTTATATTTGCTGTGTATAAACACCGGTGTGTTGGTCCCAATTTCTTGGGCCCTCTTTCTAAATTAGGAAACAAGCAAAAAAAAAAGAAAAAAACGCTTAGTTCTCCGCAATTTGACGCTTTTCTTCCACCGTCTTTCTTCTTTTTCTCTAATTTTCGCTAGTTACCCTCAGTTGTTGTTGTATTTGCGTATAAATCTTTAACTTGTCAAAACAAGCAAAGTACAATCACTAATTTAAAATTAAATTATTGACATAGATTATAATAAGTGAAATATACATATATCAATACATGTTATTAACATTGTATAGAATTAGCAAAACCATTTATTGGAATTTATCTTGTCTTTAGTTTACACACACACAATAAAAAAAAAAAAAAAAAAAAAAAGCAATCACCTCTATCATCCAAATAATTTCAAAATCTCTCTTTCTCCCCTCTTCATTCCAGATTAATGAAACGAGTTTATAACGTCTTTAACTTTCATATCAAATAATTCCGCCTTAATTGGCATATCTAATGAATAGAATGGGTTCTTCATAACATAATCACTATATATCACATAAACTTTACGCAAAAGCTCTTCAGCAGTTTCATAACTAGTATTCAAATTCTTTTCAGTGCCATTTTCGAGTCCATCTCCACCAAGACTCGTTGTTGTTGAACTATTGCTTATGATATCTGCTCCAATACTATTTGGTTTCGATTGACTGATATTATTATTCGATTTGTCATGTATATTTGGTGATGTGATCAAAATAAACTTGAGTCCTGTTAAGGTTTGAAATATAAAAATATTAAAAAAATTTGTCTCAATAGTATTAAGTCCAGTAACATTGCTATTCACATAAAAATAATTTGAATTCAATTTATTGTATGAAACTGAACTATTGCTTAATAATGAAGAGTTTGTTACTGGAGGTGGGGTTTGTAAATTTGTGAAATTGGCAATTAATTCTGTCAATTTACTAGATTTATCATTCGCAAGATTATCAGAGTTACTTTTATTATTACTACTCGGTGATGATGTTTGTTGTTGCGGCAGATGCCCTGTTATTTGACCAGGTGTAAGTTTTGACACAATTGCATGGACACCATGGATTGTCCCCGCAAACACAAGATAATCATTAATACTGAGTTTATTTAAGACATTTGAATAATCTTGTTGATATATAAGTCCCCCAGCTTTATTAAGAATGTATAAAGAATAGATCATGTTTTTTGTTTGGCTTCTCCTTTTATTATTATTATTTTAATAAATAAAATTAGATCTTTTGGCCTTGTTGTTAACAGCGTCTCTTTTTTTTCTGTTTTTTTTTTTTTTTTTTTTTTTCATTTTTTTGATCTGAGTGCGTATAGAATATGCGTAGTCTTTCCACCTCCAAATCTTTTTTTTTTTTTTTTACCGCTATAATAATAATATTAAAAATTAGTTATAAATGGACCCTTTTCATTTCATTTTTTGTCCCTGACGCCAGTAAAACCGGTTATTGCTACCAATATCATTAATCCATCTACTTAATCCCTTAAAATAGCGATGTCTTTCTCTTTTCTTTTTTTTCTTATTATTTTTTAAAGAGTGTTTGTGATGAAGTGGAATGCAGGTTTTAAAAGTGGCACATTGATGTTTCTAAATATGTAAAGCTAAAATCCTTTCCCATTTGGTTTATTCTTTTTTTTTTTTTTTTTTTTTTTTTTTTGTCCCCCACGTAATAAAAATGTCGTTTGAAATCGAGAATCTTGAAATGATATTTCTCATTTTTGGTAAATCACCTGGCACATAGCCTTACAAAATGAACTAAAATCTAATTGAATAAAACTAAAATTAGAGGGAAAATAAATTATAAAACAAGGCCAAGACATTGTGATCATGTTTTAACTAAACATGTTTTGAAATAAAAGCAAACACAAAGTAACTCACTTTTTAAACTTTAATCCACACAAATCATTAAAATCCTATTAGTGGTCAAATTTTTTTTTTCTCCGGTCCCATCATAACTTTCTCCAGGGAGTATTATAACTGATACTGTGACAAATTGATTATTATAATTGATAAGGCAGCTATCAGTAATTCTTAACAATTCAAATCTAACCAATACATCACAAAATCAGAAAGAAAGAAAAAAAAAAAAAAAAAAAAAAAAAAAAAAAAAAAAGAGAGAGAGAGAGAGAAAAAAAAAATTTTATTTGTCTGTTAAATATTATAGTTAACATTCATCAAATTTTTTTATATACATTTGAAAA
>JASTUB010000142.1:2175-33985 GCA_031124825.1 Saccharomycopsis vini
CCTTTCTTTTCAAAAAAAAAAAGGTTTTCGTTCCCGCCCCCCTGCCCACCTTAATTTTCTTCCTTCCCCCCCCCCCCCCCCCCCCTCTCAAGACTTTCTCATGATTAAAAAGATAGAAAAACATGCGATATATATGGAATAGTAAACCAATATAGAAAGAAGAATTAAATTCATCATAATAAATAATAAATAATAAATAAATAATAATTGAGCTCCCCCATGTTCTCGTGACTCTCACGTGTCAGAGTATATTTGTTAACAGCAAAAAAACAAAAAAAAAACAAAAAACAAATGAGATTTTCAATCAATTTGATAATATTGAGAAATAATAAGATTTCAATAAATAAAAGATTATGATCAACCCCAATAATTGAATTATCAATTTCTGAATCATTTTTTTTTGTGTGGGGCTTTTTCTTTCTTATTCTCATCCCCTTGAATTCCAAATAAATTAGCGTGTGTTATATAACTGCCACCCCATCCTTACTGGCATCCCCCGCAAAAAAAAAAAAAAAAAAAAAAAAAAAAAAATTAAATAAATCAACAAATAATACATAATATGAGCGAGGAACTACCAATTTCAAACTCTTCAATAATAACGCTGTCACTGCAGCTGCTGCCAAATAGCATTGACTTAAATAAATACTCTACAATATCTCCCTCATCATCCACTACAAGGTTAGGAAAGATGACTTCTAAATTACGAAATGGATTAAAAATCATCAAGAAATATATTAGTTTTTTAGGACCTGGAATAATGGTTAGTGTATCATTTATGGATCCAGGAAATTATTCTACTTCAGTAACGGCCTCAAGATTTCAATATAAATTATTATTTTCCATCTTTATTTCAAATTTATTGGCAATTTTTTTACAAACTTTATGTGCAAAATTAGGAGCAGTAACTGGATTAGATTTAGCTCAAAATTGTAAAAAAAATTTATCAAAAACCACCAATTTGATTCTTTATATTTTGACGGAAATTGCAATTATTGCCACAGATTTAGCAGAAGTTATTGGAACGGCGATTTCTTTGAATATTTTATTCAATATTCCATTATTTTTAGGAGTGGTATTAACAATTATTGATGTTTTGATTGTATTAATGGCATATAGACCAAATGGACCAATGATCATTGTACGGATCTTTGAAGCGTTTGTTTCTTGTTTAGTCTTAGGAACAGTTATATGTTTTGCGGTTGAATTAGTATCGATCTCTAATAATATTACATTTAATGAGATTATAAATGGGTTTTTACCTTCAAAAACAGTTTTACAAAATGATGGGTTATATATTAGTTTGGCAATTTTGGGAGCAACAGTGATGCCCCATTCTTTATATTTAGGATCAGGATTAGTTCAACCAAGACTTAAAGAATATGATATTAAAATGGGCAATTATAAACCTAGTGAAGAAGGAGATGAATTAGATGATCATTATAAACCTTCGATTGATGCAATTGATGAAACAATGTCCTATACAATCACAGAATTGATTGTAAGTTTATTTACCGTTGCCCTTTTTGTGAATTCTTCTATTTTGATTATTGCTGCTGCTACATTTAATAATACTAATTCAACTGATGCCGATTTATTTACAATTTATCAATTATTAAGTGAAAATCTTTCTAAAAGCGCAGGAGTTGTATTTGCATTGGCATTATTATTTTCGGGGCTTTCAGCTGGGGTTGTTTGTACTCTTGCTGGTCAAATGGTTAGTGAAGGTTTTTTAGAATGGACAATAACTCCTTCATTACGTCGTATAATAACAAGATCAATTGCAATTATTCCATGTTTAGTATTAGCATTAATTTCAGGAAGAGAAGGATTATCGAATATTTTGAATTTATCTCAAGTGATTTTAAGTTTTTTATTACCAATAGTTTCTGCGCCTTTGATTATTTTCACTAATGATAAAAATATAATGAAAGTTGAGATCCGCAAAAATTCATTGTATCATCAATCTACTCTTTCACAACAAGAATCGATTCAATTAGAAAATATGTATGACTTTAACATTGAAGATTCCAATGGCGAAGAAGAAGAAGAAGAAGAAGAAGAAGAAAACGATGATCAAAGACTTTTAGAATCAAGCACAAATAATCAAGATTTATCATCACTATCCGAGAATAATGACGTTGTAGCTTATAAAGACATGTCAAATGGTAAAATCACCAAATGGTTATCAATTGGAATTTGGGGATTTATTGCCGCTTTGAATTTTTATTTGGTATTTTGTTTAGTTGTTTTAGGTAAAGATATTCCACTTTGAATTTTTTTTTTTTTTTCTTTTTTGTTGTTTCTATTGATGTTTGTTTTATTATTTATTTGTTTCTAGCATATGGGTTTATCGTACACACTTTTTTTTTTTTTTTTTTTTTATTTTGTCCCTTTCTTTGATACCTAGTTCTTAAGTCATTATATCAATTTCATTTCGCTATTATTTTATTTCATATTATTTAAAAATTTATTATTATTATTATTATTATGGATCAACGAATCTTCATTTCACTGCTCATTGTTTTTCTTATTTCTTTTTTTCATTCGTTAAGAATATTGTATCTTAGTTTTAACGACGCATTTTCCAATAAAAGTAATAGTATTTGTAAATGTGAATAAAATGTGTATATCCAGTGGTAACTAAGAATATAATTAATGTTACAAAACTCCAAGTAGTAGTAGTAGTAGTAGTAGTAGTAGTAGTAGTAGTAGTAGTAGTAGTAGTACTGTACATTTATTCATACATAAATTGACTTTTTGATAATAAAAATGATATCGAACCCTATAGTATACCTATAGGAAAGGTTGATTAACAAAACAAAAAAAAAAAAAATGAAACAACAATTTCTTAATAATACAAAAAAAAAAGCAAACAAGGTAAACGTGAAATCAAAAACAATAGTCATAACTGCATTCATTAAATTTAGCGAGACAAAAAAAAAAAAAAAAAAAAAAAAAAAAAAGCAAGAACTTGAACTTATTTATCATCATTATTATTATCATTATCATCATCATTATCATCATCATAATATGGGTCAGGGCTTTTAGCGACCCCTAATCCAATCATGTCTCCCCATTCCATCAATTGAAAAATCAAGGTCATATTGGGAGAAATGTCACAAGCTTTTTCTTTAACATAACTATAAGCATCAGTTAAGATCATTTTTTTAAGTTTCATTATATATGCAATGATTAATGAAGCTGATCTACTAACTCCGCATTGACAATGGATTAAGATTTTCCCATTTTTATTGATTGATTGATCGATTATGTTAGTTAAAATGAAAAGTTCTGAGGATAATTTTGAAGCATGAGTCCAAGGTACAAAATAATAATCTTGATGATTGTTATTGTTGTTATTTTTTATCAATTTTTTTATGATTGTTGGGTTATTATTTTGATCTTTTAAACATTCAAAGATATTTTCATTTGAATAATCCTCCAATTTTGCATTTGGAAATGGATAAATGATTTCTTTAGCCACATTAATAACCACGTTGAAATTTTCAAGATCTTTCAAATTTGGTTCAGAATATAAAAATAATTGACTATTATAAATATCTGCTGGGCCATTTGGATAAGCATTCATTTTTTTTTCATCAAATGAGTCTGTCATTGTCATTTTTGAAAAATCTTGTAAAATTGTTTGAGTTGAAAGTTTTGGAGTTTTAAAATCATCATCATCATCATTATCATGTGTTTTTGATTTGTTGTTATTATCTGACATCGAAGAGGTGATTTTTTGGGTCGATGATTTATCATTTTTAGATAATGAATTATTTTCATTGAAACTTGTAGAATACATTGGAGTAGTTGGACTCGATTTTATTTTTTTTTGGGAATTTTCCAAGAAAATATGATTAACATTAGAAGGTGGTCCATCGATAATTGCTGATCTTAATCCTGAATCGAGATTTTTAGGTATGGATAATGATAAAACCGTCTTTCTCCTTGTCAATGTAGTTTTACGTCCATTTTGGTTGTTATAAGGTATAGATTGAGTTGTTGTTGTTGGGGTTTTGATATTTGAGTGGCTTAAATGATGCCTGAGACTCATTGTCTTTTTTGATCTTTCTTTTAAAAGAGATTTATTGAAAGGCAATTCAGAAGCAGATAAAGATGAAGATGAAGAAGAAGAGGAAGATGAAGGAGATGATAATAATATTGAATCTTGAATAGAAGTATTATTGTTATTATTATTATTATTGGTGTCCATTATTGACATTTTGTTACTGATTCCATTCAAGTTTAATGACAAATTCTTTGTATTTCTTAATGGACCCTTATTTTCTAAATTACTTAAACTTTTTCTCGTCAACAATATTTTCTCGTCTTGATCATCAATGACTTGACCTGACATGAAGTTTCTTTTTTGATAATTAATATTTGATATTGGATTATTCATATCCACAGTGGTATTATTAGTATTATTACTATTATTTGATCTCATTTGGCTTTCTGTTGTGTTACTATGTATGTGATTTGTGTTCATTTTTTGCTCCCAAGGGTTAGTTTTGTGGTACATTTGAAAAGATCTTGAAAAATCAACCTCCTCGACTGTTGAATTTAAGTTTGTTGTTGTTGTTGTTGTTGTTGTTGTTTCAGATATTGGATGGGTGTTATTTATGTGTAACTTGACAAAAGACATGAAAATGAATGTGTGAGATGTATTCTGTGGTTGAAACAAGATTTTAGAATAAATCAAACAATTAAAAAAAAAAAAAAAAAAAAATAAAAAATAGAAAAAAAATTAAAATTAAAAAAAAAAAATAAAATAAAAAAAAAAAAAGAAGGGAAAAAAAAAGATGAAATTTGAAACACTCTTTAATGATGTCTTGAAGGATTAGACAAAATCATAAGCAAACAAAAATCAATATAAAATATATAAAATAAGTTGATTATATTTTGTTTTAAAATTAGAAATAAAAAAAAAAAAAGGGAAAATTCCAACAGCCAAAAAAACGCCTCTCTTTTTTTTTTTTTTTTTTTATTTTTTTTTATTTTTAATTTTAATTTTGAAAAAAAATTCGAAAAAAAAAGACAATTTGACAAGTAATTCACAACTTGTCTCTTTTTTTTTTTATTATTTATTTTTTTTCCTTACTTTTTAATTTCCTTCAACTTACTATTTATTTATTTATATATAATTCAATTATTATTGTATCATTTTATTTAATAATTATAATAATAATATTAATATCTATTCCTTTCTTGATATTATTGGTTCTTGTTACACTTCAGGGTAACTTTGTACAGCCTCATATTGTTTCAACATAAAATTTTCTTTTTAAAAGAATTTCCTACTTTTTATTAATAATAATAATAATAAAATATCATCTATTCATATTAAATATCAATCATTCAAATTTCTCAAGCTCACCCATTAAATCGTTCAATGTAACCACCTCATACTTGTGTTCTATTGTACAAGAATCTTTACTATTATTATTAGGATAAAGATTCTCTTCAAGAATCCATTTTTCATCATCATCAAGAGTATTCAATAAACTAATAATATTCAAATATAATTCATGGATTATTTGCGCCTGTCTTTTATGTAAACTCTTTATATTCACATCATCATCATCATCATTGTAAGATTGCAAATAATAATATTGATATTTGTTGATGTATTGATACAAAGATTCACATGCTCCTCTAATATCTCCATTATTTAATCTCCATGAATATAATATCTTGAAAAATTTCAACCCAGTATTTAAACTTTTAGTAATTATTGTTATCGATGGAATTTTCTTTTTATTCTTCTTTTTCAGCAGTTTTTTATTACTACCACCAAAATTAAATTCAATTCCATTGGCTTTTTCAAATAAAATATCATCAATTTTAATCAAATCACTAGCTGGAAATGGATAAGTAATCAAATTCTTCAAATCATTATTGGAATTGATGATTTTTAATATAAATGATTCCAAAATTTCATATCTTTCCTTTTGTAAATTAGTATTATTACCATCATTTTCTATATCAACAGTCAATTCTAATAGTGCTTTAAATGATTCATCAAAATTTTGTAAATTTAAAGCAATTTCAAATAAAGTATTATAATACATTTTTTTGATTTCATATTTTTCTTGTTTTTCAACTATTTTTTCTTTATTTTCAAATTCTTCAATCGCCATTTTAATTAATCTTAATCCTTCAAAATAATAATTCAATTCTTTAAAATCACATGCCAAAATATGATAAAATTCAGATTTCATTTGTAAATTCAAATATTTACTCAAAACTTCAAAAAAATAAATGTCTTCTTCTAAATTATTATTATAATTAACAATCTTTGTAGAATTATTAATTAATACTGTTAATGCCTTTTTAGGTTGATTGGTATTCAAATAAGTTAATCCTTTAAATAATTGGAAAATAGCCGCGTCAGAATCGGTTTCATACCCAAATATATTATTCAAAATAAGCTCGGAATTATTGGTTCTTGATAATTCATTCAAAACCCCATAATAAAACCTCTCATCAATTAAAAATCCTAATATCTTTCGAATATTCGTTGTTCTTGATGATGATAATTTGAAATGTTTCACAAGAATTCTATAAAATAAACAATAATATGGATTCCCAATAGTTTCAAGATTTAATGAGTTTGTTTCTTTTTCATTAAATATAATATTCATGATTTTTTTCCCAAATTCAATTTTTTTATAAACAGTTATTGTTTTTGTTAATATAACCAGGGATGTCTTTTCATCAAAATTCAAAATTAATGTAATTAATAATATTTCAAAATAAATCTCTTCAAAAAGTTTCAAATTCTTCTTCAAAGTTTGTAATAATTCAATAGATGGAATCATATTTTCGGATTTTGTTTCAATAATTTTATTTATAAAATCTTCATTATTAATAATACTCTTTTTATAAAAATCTCCATATGGATATTCCAAAAAATATCCAATGATTTGAAATGCATTAGAAATAGAATTCAATTCATTCATTAAATTTTTTAATGAATCTTCAGAAACTTTCCCTGCTAATGCATTTTTAAAAATATATTCACATCTTTCAATTATTGATGATGATCCATTACCAGAAAAACTTTCCAGTAATAAATTCTTGACATCAAATATAATATTACTTCCTAATGATTCTTTAAAATTCGAAATAACAAATAAAAATCTTAATATATCTGCATCATTATCAATCCCATAATTTTTTTTATAATCATATTCCGAATTTTCAGGAGTGGATAATAATGGTAATCCAGTAATTAATTTGGATTTATTGGAATATAATAATTCAACTGCTTCACTAGTACGTAATAATGAATAATCAATCACTTTATTAATAAATAAATGGTTTCCATTATTAAGATATCCTAATGATAATGATTCATTACTTATCTTTGAAAATTCTTGACATAAAGCCTCAAAATTTTGCCATTGTTTAATCATATCATTAATATAACTTTCAGTTGTTGAAGCACCACTTTTAACCGTTTTACTTATTATTATTGTCACTTTTTCTTTGATTGGTAAATCATCATATAAACTAAAATCAATTTGTTGATTATATTTTTTGATGAAAAATGCTAATGAAACTTCAATTATTAATTCTGAATAATTGTTACTATTCAATATTTGATCGGAAAAATATTCTGAAACCCTTGTATTAGAATTGAAACAAGATGATGAAAAATTGTTATCATTATTATTAGTAGTATTAGTTTCATGAATTGGCGATGTAAGTTTAGATTTGATCCAATTATGTTCCCCATTTTCAAAAATCGTCAATAATTGATAAACTGATGATGTATTACTTTTCAATAATACAATAATATTCATCCATATCGATTTATGCCCATAATATAATTTATCAACATTTAAAAAAGATTCCCCTACAACTTTGAAATCTTGAATTAACCATACAGAATTATTATCAGGAATTATTGGAAGAAATTCTAAATTTGAACCTAAATCAATTAATTCAACATTATTATTATATTCATCATGAATCATCAATTTCCAAACTTTGAATTGTCCTTGTCCTAATGGTAAATAATTCACAAAAAAAACCTCTTTTGAATCGGTTAAAACAATCTTATTATTATCAGCATTCAATGCATTTAATAAACAAACTGGATTTCCATCTCCAATCAAATTAAGATTCAGTTCTCCATCACTGGTTTCTAATTTTTTCTCACTAATTAATGACCCAGATTTTATTGACCATATCTTCAATTTTCGATTCAATGTTATAGTAATCAAAAATTCTTCATTAATAATAAATGAATCTAATATCGTATCAAGAGTACACCCTGAAGGTATATTATGATAATTTCTTTCATCTTCATCAATGGCATTATTATTATTATCGCTATTATTTCTTCCAATGGGTAAGAATCTTCCTAATCTTCCAAAAGTAGAGGATACATATGAAGTATCAGAAAACAACGTTGAATTGATTTCTTTATTATTGATTCCATTTCTTGAACATTTGATAACTCCTCCATCTGCTAACAAAACTAAAAATTCATCATCAGAAACCGATTGTAAATAATGAGGCTTTCGAACATCAAAATCATATGGAATTGTTACAAAACACCAATTTTCAATCTTTGATAAGTTTTTTTCTTTTTCCAAAATATTGAAATCTTTTGTTAAATCAAAATTGAGTGTAGCCAAAATCCCACTATCAGTAATTAAATCAATAATCAATTGATTTTCTTGTTTTATTCTAAAAATATGACACGATTTTTTGATTATTTCAGGAAATGTAATTTCAATCTTTCCAATAAAATCACTGGCTTCATTTTTAATAAATTTGGGTGTCAACAATAAAGTTTTTGAATTATTAATGATAGACCAAGTCAATGCATTGAATGGAGCGCCATTATTATTATTATTATTATTATTATTATTATTATTATTATTATTATTGATCTCGAGTGTTCCTGACAGACTAGCCAATTTCAGATAAAAATATCGATGAGAGTATTGATTTAATTGTTCATTTTTGCTAAGTTTTGAAAATTTCAATTCTTCATCGCTATCATATTTGGTGATTGATGAAGGAATATTAAGATTGATGATTGGTAACTCATCATCACAGCCAATTATCGGGCTTTCACTCAACGCATTCACGATATTGTTTGTGGATAGCTTAATCATTATAAGTTTTCTTCATAAAAGAAAAGAAAAAACAAAGGATTATAATGTTATTTATCCAATGATTGATCGATTTTTAGTGATATAAAAAATTCAATTAAATCTATTTTTTTTTTTTTTTGTTTTTTTTCTTTTTTTTTTTTTTTTTTTTGTGGCTATTTTTTACCCGGAGAGATTCTCCATCACCACTTTTTTAATAATGAGCTTTATGTGTGATTTCTTTTGGATTTTAGTTTACTTCTTTCTTATTTACTGTTCAAACCTTTTCTTTAGAGTAACACCAAATAAGTTTTCTATTAATAGGGATTGTATATCGTAATTGAAAATATACAAGAAAAGTAGAAAAAAAAAAAAAAGATAGATAGTTGATTTTATAAATTTAATTACCCAAGATGATATAATTGATAATCAATTAATTTGAAAAATTTTCGAAGAACTCTAAAATAGAAATTAGACTTTTTTTTTTTGTACAATGAGTTGGAATTGAGTAGCATAAATTATTAGGAAGTTGAAAGCTTGAAAAATCATTAACGAAATGTCTCGTCTTCTAAAAGCAGCTAATGTTAGTGGATCTGTTACGAAGTTTCTTATTTTCAGCTAGAAGGGAATGGCGATCAAGAATTTCTAGTCATTTTTGGCTTAATTAAAACTAAAGCTCTGGATATGCTCATTTAATTTTGAAGAACCTAATTCAAAAAGTAAGAGCTCGAAAGAAAGTGCCACCCAAAACTTGAAAACTTTTGATATTTCGAAATTTATAGTCATTATAAAAATCCAGGGAAAAGATGGAAAGTAAAAGCATTAAGAAAAAATATCCTAAATCTCCAATTAATGGTGAATTACCGTCAACGAGTGATGATTTTATTGGTATATCAGGAACAAATGAAATGGCATATAAGTATACCAATGAGCTATTACCTCATAATTATTTATTGCCGATATTGAATTGTTATATATAGCTACTGTTGGTTTTATTTTCACCGTGAACAATTTTATAATCATGAACTTATGATTATAATTTTTAAAAAAATTAAAACAAGTCTCAAAAGATAACTTGATTTGAAATAATGTGATTACTTATAGAAAAGACCAAGTGACAATTTAGAAATATGATAATTTATTCCATATATTACAGTAATATTTGATTTAGTTTCCAAAAGCTTTGACAACGGTATTCTACCAATTCTCAGCGAGAGTCTCTATTAGGTTGTCTATTGTTTGTGCTGTAAATCATCTTAAAACTATATCATACTAAATAAAAAAAGATACAAATCTAAATTAAGAGTCTACTTAAATCGCTAATTGATTGTTTCATTATCTGCGAATTGAGTTATGAAATTTTATAATTTTTGTATCGTGCTCACCACCTTTTTTTTTGATATCGTACATATACATGCGCAAACCAGCTAGAACCCACTTAATGCTCATTTGGCCAGCATCTTTTATTGTCAATACTTTCCATGTAAATTGTATTTTCTCATTTTCAAATGTATCAAACTCAAATTTGAGAATTATAAAATGAAAGCTATCACAGAGACAGACCCACTCGTTTAGAAGCTCTAAACCATATTTAAAAATTTGTCGAAGTATATGGTAAGCAGGACTATCTTTATCAGTGCATTTATTAATAAAATCATCTAAATTTGGTTTTTTTATTTCGACACAAAGAAGTGGAATTTCATTATTGTCAGTATCTGTATGGCAAAAGGTGTAATCTGCTCTAGAATTATTCCATAAAAGCTCAGAAAAAACTTCTAGTTTGGGAATACATCCATTCAAAACTTTTGCAACATCCTGTAAAATGTAGTTATTAGTCACCCTAGAAAATCTTACTTCGGTAAAAGTTTTTGGGTTTAACGTAATGCTTTTTTGACACAAAGTTTCATCAATTAGTTAAGCTAATATTTTTGCTGGGCAATGTTTGTAATAAGAAGATAACTTTTTGCTTATATTCTGAATTTTTTGTTCAAAAACATGATTTTTGATTTCTTCCTTTTTGTCGATATTAAAGTATTTCAATGTGTCAAAAAAAGCGTTGACCTTGGTGGAATTGCTTATTTTAATACTTGGTTTTAATTTAGGTCTATAAACTATATAGGCGTCAATGGCATTGTCAAAACGAGTCTATAGTATAACCTTTTCATGTAACAATTGCTTATAATATATCTTTTTACGTCGTCAAGAAAAGAGTCTAAATTTTCTTGTTCCACTGGAAAATCAAATGAAATGTTGGTAGCTATGAGACACTTTTCTATTTGTGTCTCCTGCTGATGATTCAACATTTTGAAGCTTTGAATCTCTCTGGATATGATTTTTATTGATTAAGAAAATATAATAAACACAACTTAAAAAAATGAAATAGTATTATTAATATTTATCTTGGTTTAAAAAATAGTAATAATAATAATATTATTATTATTATTAGTATAACATGAGGCCACAAAACCAAATCCAGTATACCAGCTTCTTGGTACATCAGCTCATGCACATTTTGTACTCTTGCATTATCACAAACAGTGAATATTCGATGCTTTGATGGATTGTTTTCTTTTTATTTATTTATTTTTTTTCTATCTTGATTTAGAATTCGAATTCAAAGTCGATATTAATGTTTTCAAACAACTCTCAATTGAGATATTCTATTCTTGCATATTCAAAGGGAATTGCAATAGCTAAACTAAAAAAAAAAAAAAAAAAAAAAAAAAAAAAAATGTACCTAATTAAGAACCGAGTCTTTATAATTGTTTTCCCCCATGTCTCATATACGTTAAAAAGTATCTAGTGACCTCATTTGCATCTTCACATATCTTTTAAATTGGTCTTGATCTTCTTCCAGTTCTACTTTGGATCCATTAAAGCTAGAATGGCAAAAATTGTAAAAACAAAACTTATCATCAATCATACTAAAATCTCCATTCACCAAACTATTATGAGCCACCCCCATATTATTAAGTTTTTTCACCTCTTTTAAACCTTTTTCAAAGTCAGAGGCTGTTTCTGGGTCGTTTATTTCTATTTTCTCAATAGCCAAAAATGGTCCTGTAAACTTGAACCATCCCAGACCAATCAGAATTTGGGGACCACTAGCAATAAGTCTAGGGCAGTGGATTTTCTGTTCACTATTACTTCCTTCATTATAAGCTGTAATTTTTTTATAAATATTGATTTCATTGTCTAATTCTTCGATAGCGTCTTTCTTAAGACATTTGTAGTCAGAACCATAATAGTAATTATCAATTTCAATTCGTCTCTTTACCTCTTCTTCGTCAACTATCTTGATCTCTATTAGTTCAATGTCATCGTCTATTATGATGTTATCATAAAATTGACAAAATATTTTTCTTTCAACAGAAATGCTCGTGATAATACCTTCTTCCATAATAGTTATTCCATGAAGCCCTAGAAATACATATTCCTCGTTAATCATTGGGGGTTTTTTTAACTCTCTTCCTAGTGTTATTTTTTTGCTTTCAGTTCCTGATTCTGAATTTACAGTGACATTTTGTTTAAGAATTGAACTATGAAACGCATCAAATCTTCTAATATCTTTGTTTTGCCCAATTATTGCGTCATATGAATCTATCACTAGTGCTGCAATTAACCACTTCATTGTTAGCATTCCCTGGTCATTTATAGTTACTGTTTTCCATTTATATCCTATATTGGTGTCACCATTTTTGAATTCAAACTGTATTACTGTTAAGTGAAAGATATCACTTAACAATACAAACTCATTTTTGTAAGCCAAAGAATATTTAAATAGTTGTTGAAGTATTGAATGTGCTTTTGTATTAGGAAAATTGCATTCTTTAACAAAATTTCTAATAGATGTTTTTTGTATATGAATTGGTAAAATACCAGTTTCATTTTCAAAATGATCAAACCAATAATCTGCAACGGAACCTAGTTTTTTAAACAGATAGCAAGTTTGAAGCCCAGGTAGAAATTTGCAAATAACTATTGAAAGTCTTCCTAACACATAATCTTCCATCTTTTTAATAAATTCAATTTCTCTATCATTGACTGTATCAACTCTGCAAGAACTAGTTTGGAAAGCCACGCTGATAATTCGATCCAACTCCTCTGATGTACAATGTTCATAATAAGCAGCTAATCGACTGTTAGCATTCTCAACTTTGTTTTCTAAAAACCTTTTCTCAATTTCACCTCTATTTTCATATTTTAAGGGTAGCAAGGCATCAAAAAACTGAGTTCCATCTTGTATTGTTGCTTTCCTCAAATGGTTAAAATCAATGGGAGGATCGAATACAAAATTCATTATTGGTATAGAAAACACAAATCTGTAGAATCTATTTTTGATCCGATCATCTTCCTTCAGAATCCAATGTTTTATAGCTTCCAAGGTTTCCAAGTTGAAATTTTCTGCCATTGGGTATGCAAAGGCAACTTTGGAATCTAGAAAATACTGCCTCAATTGAATCAGTTGTTTTCTACTCAAAAGTCTCATTTTATTTGAAAATTTAATACTTTAGTTTTTTTTTTTTTGTTTTTTTTGAATAACTTATTGAGGAAATTGAAATTTTAAAGAAAATTATCAGTTAAGCTTTAAATAAAGAGTTTTAAAACTTCTATAAATTTGTTTGAAAATTGTAAAATGAATGTAAAGTAATTTTATATATAAAGCAATCGAAATAAAGAAGGTAATGAAAGTTATAATAAGAGCAATGAAAGTTATGAAAGCAATGAAAATTGCTCTAGCATATAATCTGATCAAGGATCTCCAAAAAAGTGAGCAAAAAGTGATAATAATATAGCAATAATAATAATTCATTATCATAAAATAGTTTTACTTATTAAAAATGCCTCTGAAAATTATATAACTAAGAGAACAATAAATGGTGAAACTTGTCTAGTATTTGCAGAATTGCGTATTGAATGGATTTATTTTCGTTGGTTAGCTATTATGAAATCACAGTCTTATACGAAGCAAAGATGTAAAATTTATTTATTTTTAATTGTAATAATAATAGAATATATAAATAAAAATAAGAGAAATTTCGAAGATATAGTTGGAAGCAGTTTACAATAGAATCAAAGTGAGTAGTTTTTTTGTTTTTTCTTAGGCAAAAAAGTCAGAACCCCAAAGAACAAAGAGAACCCCACCCGCAAATTTCAGTACTGATAAAGAAATTGTCCAATAAACGATCAGTTAGAACAAAAGATCCCAAGTAAAACAAAGAGCTCTGCTGGCCAAACAGAATAAAATTGATCGAGGACGAACAGTTGGACACTACAAAGAGAAAAAAAAAAAAAAGAAAAGAAGAAGAAAGAGCTTACAACTCTAATTTTTGGTAGGAATATCAAAATTACTCCCCAGATGGAAATCTTCCCACCAATTCGAAGCAAACTTTTCACTCAATTAGTCTAGAATTCCAGATAGTTCTTGATAATATTGCTCTTGCTCATTACAAACAGCTGGCATGGATTTTGAATTTGTTATTCATGAAAGTACATTATGGTAAAACTAAATGTTTCTACTAAAGAGTTTCTTTCCTAAGGTTGTGGTTTTCACACTTGAGTTATTTTGCGGGTGTGTTACACCCTATTTGTTTTCACTGGTAATTTGACAACATCACATACAAAACATAAAATTGACAATAACGAGCATCCTTGACCTGAAATAATAAAATGAAATAAAACATAAATCGTATGTTAAAACTCGTTTATCTTAAACCTATGCCTATAATCCTACATTTGTTGACTTTGTTTGGTCAGTTCTGGTTTTTTACTTTGAGCATAAATACATACATTGTATTTTTTCATAGTATCATTACTTGATTTTGTTAAAGTATTAGTTATTTGGCAATATTAGTCTTGCTGATATTGGAACTGATGAGATTGAAAAACGGTCACCCATCATTCACAAGTGAGGACCTACACTCAAGAGAAAAATGATGAGCATACTTACATTTCAAGTATAGATAAAGGAACTAAAGCTTCAAGTTACTCAATCAGCATAATCTTGTTCGTCATTTTTTTGAAATTGCTCTAAATAAATAGTATTAGTACCTAAAAACTTATTATACATACCTGTAATGCGCTTATCAAAGCGTTCATCTCTTCTATCAATATCTGACTTACTTTCAGATTTGAGGGATTATAGTAAAGATTCCATCTTTTCTACAGTTAAGGTATTTAAAGGATTGGATTCTGAGTTTTGATTGACAGAAGTTGATTCGATAATCTTTTCGGATGAAGATGAATTGGAGTTCATTGTGAATGAAATTTGTAATGGTTTATGATACCAGCTTACGGTAATTTTGTGAAAATTGAATAAAAATAAGTATAACTCTAATTGTCCTCCTCCTTCTTCTCTCATCAGTGTGAAGGAATTGAATAAGAAATAATATGAAGAAATAGAAAAATTTTCCAACACATTTTTAGTGCGGATAGAAAAAAATAAGAAGTATATCTTATAACAAAATAAAATAGAATAAAATAATAAAATAATAAAATAATAAAATAATAAAATAATAAAATAATAAAATAATAAAATAATAAAATAATAAAATAATAAAATAATAAAATAATAAAATAATAAAATAATAAAATAATAAAATAATAAAATAATAAAATAATAAAATAATAAAATAAATATATGAGCAGAAATCATAAGCATTTTTGGCTCTACTAATATTTTAAGAAACCGGCTTTCTCTGTAACTTTATGAGTCTTAATTTGTACTTGTCTTTGTCGATTTTCGATTGTAAAATAATGATAGCTCTTTATTCTTGAAAAATAAAGAAATATTACTTACAAGTCACAAGAAGACGTCGATTATTTCGATGACTGAAGAAGGAAAAAATAATGACAAATTTACAAGTATATATTCAAAACGTGCACCGTCTTGAACTTTAAGATTCAAGTACTGTAAATTATTGAGTCCATTAAGACCATAAACTCTACCTATGTTACAATCACCAGATAAATCCAATTGTCTAAGTTTGTTCAATGGTTTGATTTCTTTTGAAACTTCGGCAATTTTGTTGTGACTAATATTAAGTGTCAATAAATTAAGCCCCAATGACTCTAATTTCTCAATTTTTTTGATTTCATTGTTCCTCAAGTTCAACACTTGTAAACTTGTCAATTTTTCTAAATTACGAATCTTTTTAATTAAATTATGACTCAAATTCAATTTTCTTAAACTTATTAAACGATTCAAATTTTCCATTTTTTGAATTCGGTTAGAACTCAAATCTAAATCTCGTAAACTTCTCAAGTATCTCAAATTCAATTCTTGTAAACTTTTTAGGCCGCTCAAATTCTCAATCTTTTTGATTTTATTAGAACTCAAGTTTAGCTGCTCCAAACATGATAGACCAGTCAAGTTTTCCATTTTTGTGATTTGATTATGACTTAGATTGAGGACTCTTAAATTCGATAAATAATTGATATTTTCAATCTTTGCTATCCTATTATATCGTAAGCTCAAGTGTTTCAAATTTATTAAATCATTGAAATATTCATATATCAATCTAAGTTTGCTCTGTTCCCAATAAAAAAAATCAAGGTTTTTCAAACATCCGCTTTGTAATGGTTTGAGCAAAAATAAATTTTCTTTCATATATAAATGATTTGTCGAGTTCAAAAAATTAAAAAGATCCAAATTTGGATATATTTGGTCGTCACAAATTAGTCTTATATACTTTAATGTACAGCTCTTTTCCATTTTTTTTTCAAAAACCACATCATATAAAGCAGGCCCACAATCAAAATTTAATATATTCAAATTTGGAATACTACCAATTTTCAACTGCTTTCTAGGCCAATCAATACAATTGGATCTTTGAGTATTCAAGGAAAAACTTTTTAAAATTGGAAAGTTGTCTTCATTCAAGCTTTTGATTTCTGGGTACCCTTTACCAAGTTTTATTGTTAATTGTTCTAGTCTGGGGCATTTTTTAAATATATTACAATCAATTGTAGATGTATTTAAAGCATAAATCAAAGTTTTCAATTGTGGGAAAAAAAAGTTTTTAAGATTGAGTTCTTCAAATTTTTGTGTTTGAAAAGAGTCACCGTCTAGTGATAAATATTGAAGACTTTCAGTATTCATGTTGAAATTTCCTTGGAAATTCGTGATTTCCAGATTACAAATTCTCTCATGTTTAAAATCATAAGCTTCATCAACAGAAAGTGAGTCCAAATTAAAAAGTGAGTTCATAAATTCTTTAAAAGTGGGGTTTTGTGATGTAGAAATCACGCCGGAATGTAACTCGACACTTTTGATATATTTTTCAACTGAGAAGCTTGAAGAAGCTACTTGAATTTTCTTCGGTAAAGTTAGAAATGGTTCTAGTTCTAGTATCGTGAAACTACCACTAAGTCCAATTTTGAGTGAATATTTACCATTTTGAAAAATAACATTATGAAAAAGGGTACTAGACAGAGCTTCGTTAATTTTTTTGACAAAATAAACTCTACTGAATAACTGAGGAATCACTATTTCTTTTTTGAAAATATCAAGTTCATAAATATAAAAAACATTTTCTTTGTCCAAAATCGACAAGATTTTGGAAACCAAATATCCTGGTAGCGTTGTGATCCCAATCATTAACTATGATGATGATTATATGATATATTTGAATGAGCCAAGTATTTCACTAATTATTTATAAATAATAAACAAATTTTCAAGGAATATTAAATCTAAATTTTCTTTTTTGTAATAAAAGATAGTTTTCATTCTTTTGTGACTTCCAAGAAAATTTGAAAGGAGTTTCTTTACTTGCTGTAACCTGTATTGCTTAATATACCATCGCAAAGGAAGTTAAAGTTGAAAGAAAAAGAAAAAGCAAAATAACAGAAAAGAATCAGAAAAAAATCTAATATCCTTCCTTTTTTTTTATTGGCAACTAAATAATAAGTTATCAATAATTCCAAAAATACAGTATACTGATTGAATTTTCGAACTCTTTATGTAGTTTGATTTGCAACCAATTTTAGGAAGTAATTTTCAGCGCAAGAGTTACCTTTGGTTTTGAGTGATGGTTTGACAATTATCATTTGTAAACATTCAGAAGCACTAATACCAGAGAGACCACAAGAAAGAGAGGAAGAGCAATATTGGGATTGATAAGATATAGAACAAATAAAAATTTATAAAAACCATCATTATCACCAAAATCAAATTCTAATTATTGATCTTCTGTTAACCCAAACTGAGAAAATTATTAGATACCTTGAGGTTAGAGAGAAATCAACAAAACTTGGTCTTGAGACTTTGATATTATATTACGAAAAGACCAAAGAGCAAAAGAGGCCATCTGTATTCTCTTTACCTTCAAATTCTTCTTCTTCCACTGCTTTTTTAATAATTGTGAGTGTCCGTGACACACCTCGACCTATTTTCCATTGCCCTCTATTTTCTGCTCTCTAAAGTCTGTTCTGGTTTTTCTTTTGCTGGGGGTTGAAAATTGATTTATGAAATGCCTTAAATCCGGCCCTGCGTTTATTTTCTCCTGTTTTAGCGTATTCAGAATAATCTGTACCAATTCTTTGAGAGATTATATATCTTTTTAAAAAAGTGTAGACTAAGTAATTTTCAATCAATATTACTGGCAATAAAAGAACACTATATCAGACTAGAGATTTCGAAAACAAAAAAAAATATATGAATCTGCAAAGAGAGAGATTTTACTCTTCAAAAAATCGTTGAAGAATTAAATGTGCTGAAATATTGTAAAAAAAAAGTTGCGTTTTATTTGTATGATTTTTTTTTTTTTTTTTTTTTTTTAACATTTATTGAGCTAGTTACGTTAAGTTGGAGATATTGAAGAAAACCATACTGTAAAAAATAATTCAGGTGTATTTCAATTGAGTAATAAAATCAAAAGAAATAATAGAAGCAGTCAAAGTAAAGAAAGCTGTAGAAATAATGCTTTGAGAAGAAGCTCATGAAAATCGGCTATATACGAAGCAATAAATGTCCCAATTCTTGGGAACAGCAGGTTGAGTCCTATTTTAGTGTACGGTAGGAAATCATTGAAATAAAAAAAAAATTTTTTCTATTAATAATAATTCTTCAATTATAAAATATTCTATTTATTGTTGTTAAATACTTTCCAAGTCATCCCATGTCTCATTTGATGCAAAAAAAAAAAAAATAATGCTGCATGATGAAATGTACTTTATATTTGTAGAATAGCGTCCCTTTGCCATAAAAATAATCGAGGAAATTCAGTTAATAGAATCTTTGCATTTTTACAAAAAAAGTGGAATAAAAAAAAAAAAAAAAAGGTATCAAGTTGACTCTGTAAACAATCTTATTATTATCTCTTTAGTAATTAAATTTTAGTTTATAATTTCAATCACTAAGACGTTTCCATTAAATACTATTGATGATTTGATTTATCAATCAAAGCACGAATGATGTTACTTGAGCTCATCCTTATAATTAAATTACAATACAATAGACTTTCACGATAAAATTAAAAAAGTCGATTCTTTGACTATACACATTAAAAAAAGATATATATAAAAAAAAGATATCACATTTGTGGACCAGGAGGACCTTCTTTCAATGATGAACGACCAGCTTTTAATAATTCATCACATAATAATAAATTACTAGAAATTCCCACTGCACCTGTTATAGCGTTTCTCAAAACTCTGAATGAGTCCCAGATACCTTCGACTTGTGGATCAGAAGGTTCGCCACTTTCTAAATCTATACCAACGACACTACCTTCTTCAATTTCATCTTGACAACTTGAGATGACATCTAAAGCGTCATACCCAGCGTTAGTGGCCAAAGTTTTTGGAACAACAAGTAAAGCTTCCGCAAATGCTTGCACACCTGTCTTAGTTTTACCCTTTGTTAATTTAGATATATTTTCCAACAAATGGTTATTGGCAGATAAGTAGAAAGCACCAGCACCAGGAATTAAAGCTTCATCTTTAATTGTATTTGCCACAGCTCTAAGACCATCTCTTACTGCATCTTGTGTTTGTTTCAAAACGTGTTGAGTAGCACCTTTAATAAGTATACTACATGATTTTGGTTCTCTATTTTCGGTAACATAAGTGAATTTTTCTTCTCCAATAGTTTGTTCGTAAACTTTACCTGAAAAACCTAAGATTTGTGGACTTAAATCATCAACAGAATTTTGTGCTTCACCTCCAGTTATCAATTGTAATCTTTCCATATTACGTCTCTTTGCTCTTCTCAAGGCAAGAATATTATTTTTAGCCAAAACATCAAGAGACATTGGATCAATACCTTTTTGATTTATGATTACAAATCCTTTATCACTATCTAATCCACAAACTTCATTTTTCAAAGCAACAATTTTTCTCAATTTGTCATCAACGAATTTACGTTCACTTTCAACCAATTTGGCTCTTTGATCTGCTGATGAATAGTAAAATCCGGAATTGACCTCTGTTTTTTCATATTCTAAACTGACATTTAAAATTAAAACATGAGCGTTTTTAACGACTTTTGGCATATCTGGGTGTCTAGCACCATGATCCAACACTAAACCTCTTACTAATGCAGTTTGATAGGCTGTTTCATGTTGTTGTGTCATTATTTCCACCATATGTAAATCAATTTTCTTTGGATCTTCTTTATCTCTAACTGATAAAACAGCATCAGTGACAATTGGAGTTAAAACTTCACTTAATTTTGGGATGACTTTAGTTGACAATGATGATCTAGCAACTTGTAAAAGCAATTCTCTATCCAAATCAGCAGCATTTTTTTTGATCTGAAAAGTATCCAAATATTTAAGAACTTCTTTTCTGGCAATTTCAAATCCATCAGTGATAATTCTAGGATGAACTCCTTCACTAACAAATCTTTCTGCTTGTTTTAATAATTCTCCCACTAATAACACCACGGTGGTGGTTCCGTCTCCAGTGATTTCATCTTGAGCGGTGGCAGCACGAGCAATCATGATTGCAGTTGGATGTTGAATTTGCATTTCACTAAGTAACACTTTTCCATCTTTAGTCAATTTAATTGATCCAGCACCATCGACTAACATTTTAAGTGTACCTTTTGGCCCAAGATTAGAAGCCAAAACGCTTTGCAAACCTTGAGCGGCTGCTGAATTTACTTGAAAAGCTTGGGCTTTTCTAATAGATTCTGCTCTTGGATTCACTAATTGAACAGCTGACATTTTTGTTTTTTATTCCACTTATTATCCAATTGATCAATTAAGATAACGTATTATGATATATATTGACAATTATCAATATTTTTTTTTTTTCTCTGGCCTCTGTTTTTGGAAATTAACAAGAGAGAAAAAAAAAAAAAAAAAAAGTTGAAAGCACGAATCTTTACGTTACCCGGCATGCTTGCGTATTAGATTATGTAAGTCGAATCAGGAACATACTCCTATGATGAACTTGCTATACATCTACATGATTGTTATTAGTTGATCCATGATCTGAAAGTAGTAGTTTTATAATCTTAATGAAATGCTACAATACGCATAACTATTGAAAAAAAATTAAAGCATGTTGGGTCTGTCGATTGTTCAACATATTCTCAAAGGCTAAAATATACTTCTTAAATAATCAATCTACACTACTACAATTGTAAATCAACCTTTCAAAAAAACATTTTAGGATACAAAATATTAAAATTGGTATGCAAAATAATAATAATAATAATAATAATAATAATAATAATAATAATAAAAATAAAAAAAAAAAAAGAGGAAAGCATGACAGCGGAAAAACAAACACGATACAAAAAAAAAAAAAATATAGTGATAGTAATGGTAATAATAAATAACAACACGATTCATGAGACTCTATGAATCTCTGAACTGTGTGGAGGGGGAGAAAAAAAAAAAAAAAAAAAAAATCAGAACAAGTGTTTAGTTAAGGAAGAGCGAACGAATGATGGAAACAACAAAGATTGAACAAGAAAAAAGGTAATGAGAAAAAAGAGACAACAGATGGAGCATAAAGGAGAAGGAATGGATAATATTAATATACTTATATATATATATATATATATATATTACAGTGAACTGATATTTTTAAAAAATTAAGCAAATTAACTCAATTGGTCATACAAGATTTTGATCCATGGTTGACGGAATTTGTTCTTGCTAATGACTTGATCCAAAACACTCAACCAACTCATTTTGTCTCGATGAGAATCGGCAACAAATTCAATAGTTTCACCGTTCATGAATTTGATTTTAAAACCTTGATGCATAATTATTTCATCGCTCAATCTTCTATTTGGATGAGAACCTGACCCATAATTGTAATGTTTCTTAACATTTGATGATATTAATGCAACCGCTTTGATCAAATTAATTTTGGCCCTTGTTTTTCTAGAAATTTCATTATGAGCTATTAAATCAGTACCACTCAACGTAAACCATCTTCTCTTTAAATAATTACAATCACCACCTTCTTGGGATAAAAAGCCTTCGTATTGTACAAGCAATTGTTTTTGATACTCTTTAACTGCTTCATAAGCAATATGTATACTTGGAGGGAAAACTTCATTGATCTTTGTTCTTGGAATGTACAACATCTGCAATTCAAGTTTACCGATTCTATATGGTTGTCTCTTTTTAACCTTGTTTTTATCTGTAAATGTTTCCCATTCGTTAAAACATGTAACATCAAAATTACAAGCTTTGCCAGTAATCAATGGTTCATATTGAGCAAAATCAACATAAGCTCTTGCAAAAGACCCATCTTTAGCCATTTTTGTACTCCAAGGATCAGTTTTGTCAATTTTTGTAACCAATCTTTTACGAGTCTTGTAAATTGTTTTATGACCTAATAACCCACCAAGAACTTTCTTTCTAACTGGATATTTTTCTGTAATTTCAACCAATTTTTCAACACCCTCGTATTCATATGAGGCCTTCAAAGTTAAAATAAATTCAAGATTATCGCTCACTGTCAACTCAAACTCTTGATTGATACTTGTATTTGTGTCCAAATCGACTTCAGGGGTAGAAATGCAATGAATACCATTATCTAAAATCAATGAAAATTTGGCATTATGAGCTTCTACTTCAGGTAACAATAAATTCTTCAAACCAACAATTCTGACATATAATCTACCTTGGTCATCTTTTGGTAAATTTATATCATAATAATTTTGTTCATCTTCAAGTATTGGTTCTTGTTCTTGGAATTTATGATTTGAATGTTTATCCTTAACTGTAGATTCTGTATTTACAGAACCACTATATGAACCTTGCAGAGCATGTTCTTTTTTCTCAAAACCACGTTGTGATTTTGGAGCAGTGATTTGTCTCTCATAAATAGACCCACCTTGATATGACAAATTTGATGATGTTCTTTGATGTCCACCATTTTGAAGTTCTTTCAAAGCTCCTGATTTTCTTTTACGCATCATGCTTTCTCTGCTTTCAACACTATTTCTAGCATACTGTGTGGCACTACTTCCACTAGTCTTTCTACTTCTAGCTGGATGTGATGATGATCCATTTGAAACTTTGATTTCTCTTTGATGCGATTTGCTAACAATAATACCTTTATAAATATGTGGTTTTTTGCTATTATTGAATTTTTCATTTAAAATTTTTTTCCCTCCACCTGATTTCTTTTGCTCTTCAACAAAGCGTCTTAGAGATCCTGGTTGATCATCTTCAAATTTTGCCACGATCAACTCTTTATGTTCTCTGGTAACATAGTTCTTTTTATTTGCTTCATCTTCCAAATCTTCGATTCTTTCATCATCTTCAAATCTTGAGATTTCTTGAGTGAATTCTTGTTCCAAATCGCTCATGTTAGCAAAATGTTGATCAGGTAACAAAGGTTGAGGAATTTTAGACAATTCATCTTTGATGTGATCCAAAATATCTTCTTCGTCTTCTTCTTCGGCTTCCCTTCCTGCTGTTATTACATCATCATTATTATCATCATCTTCTTCTTCATCTTGTTCACCATAATTGTCATATGCGTCCTCTCCATCACTTTGAGCACGATCCAATGTATCATCTATAAATTTACCAATTCTGCCGTTGATGTTTGCAGCAATGCTTTCATCTGCATTCTTTGGTAATGGAGGATGTTCAGTGTTCTTTTTGCCGTTATTACCACGACCCATTTTTCTTTTAGTTTTTAACATCTTCTTAACTTCCAAAGAATTCATACTTGGAGAACTTTTCATGCTTTGACTTCTTATGGTACTAGCTTGTTGATGATATTCATTTTCTGTTTCACTTTTCTTCATATTTGCCCAGATATTATGAACTTCTTCGGCAGATGATAAAGAATCTTGAGTTGGTGATCTTGGAAATTGTGGTTCTTCGAATATACCTTTATTTGGTTTTTTGTAATCATCGATTGAGTCTGCACGTTCTTGCAGACTAGATGGTATTTTAATACCACTTTTTGTAGCATATTCATTGGTTTTAGATAACAAGGTATCCAACACGCTGTTGGTTAATCTAGTTGGTGCTAAAGAGCGAGGTGGTGCCTCATCAACGCCAGGTGATACAATTTCTTTGTTCTTATCAACAGTGGACTTGAAGTTTTGGAGTTGTTCTTTATCTTTTTTCATTTGCATTAATTTGAGGGTAAAGTTAGAAGAGGTCGAATTTCCTGATTGGTTGAAAACTTCTGAGCTATTTTGTGCGATATCTTGAGAATTATGTTCTTTACTATCAAACATAGAATCAGAAAATGGTTTAAAAGCTTCAACATCATCATCCTGTTGAATGGATATATCATGGAAATCATTATTTTCTTTAGACACACTGTTTTGTTTATCGACGCTCATTATAATATCGTCTTGAGAATCTGTTGTTTCATTAGCAAAGCTTTTTTCTGATTGAGCATCTTTCATTTCTTGATTATCAGAAACTTCATTCTCAGAAGTTGTAATATCTGCAGGATCTTCTTGTTGTTGTTGCTCTTCAATGATTTCAAAATGACGATTTAATGATGGATAAATTCCAGAATGATCCATTGTCGATTCTCCCAAAGGTGCACTAGAACCCAAAGAACTAAATCGGCTGGTGACTTTACTTGGCTCTCTTTGTTCTGAAGGTGCAGAAGACGATGTTGGATCTGTAACTTCTTCGAACATGTCTCTAGCTTTATTAGCATTTTTAGTTTCATTCAAATAATCAGCAATAGTGAATTCATCTTTTGAGGATTCGTTATTTGAAGATTCACTTTCATGTTGTTCGGTAATCTTATTGAAATATGACGGTTTTTTCTCTTCTTCGTGAACTTCTCTGTTGTTATTATTGTTATTGTTGTTGTTTAAACTTGCTTTATTATCAGCATTGTTTCTCACGCTATCTAATACAACTTCTTCATAATATTTTTCACTACTTGATGAAGGATCTCTATTTCCATTTCTTTGTTTTAGGTAAAGATTATGATTTTCTTTTATAATAGTAGATGGAGTTCTGTCTAAAGGTAAGACAGAATCAAGAGTATCTTCAAAATGATTGATATTATCTTGCTTTCTAAGACTCATTTTAGAAGGTGATTTAGGTGCGTTGAAGTCAAATCTATTAACAGTGACATTAGAATTATTGATGTATTCTTCTAAGGAGAAATCTTTTCTTTGAATCAGGTGTTCTTCCAAATTCAAATCTTGCATTTTCTCATCTATATCCATAGTTGTTGAATCTTTTTCTGTTAAGTTGTTTTCATATTTTGGGGTATCTTTAGGTTTTTTAGCACGAAGTTTTGGAATTTGAATTGCTGATGGATCATAAATCTCCGATATATTTCCATTATTGAAGGATAAATTTCCGTTGTTGAATGAATCATTCTGATGAATATCGATTGCACCAAAGAATTTTAAATCTTGTTTTAAAGAATCAGATTGCGGCATGTTTTGAGGCATCGGTGGTAAAGGTTTTGGATTTTCAGAATGTTTTACAGTAGAATCTGGATTACTATTACTACTGGCTTGTGCAAGATTGGGTCTCCAACTCAGTTGAAAGTTAGTTGTGAATTTTGAAACCGAAGAGTTACTACTATCAACAGATTGTTGAGAACTTGAATTTTTTAAGGAATACTCATCTTCACTACTGAGTTTATCAAATTCAACAACCACTGGGGCATTTTTAAATCTAACATTTTTATCATCAAATGGTTTGTTTGCCGATCTTATACTCAAAGATGATTTCAAAGGGAATGACTTGTTCTCATTGTTGAATTCACTAGATGAAAGGATGGTATCTTCTGGTATAGCTTGGAACAACAATGAACCAGTGTTTTTGGATGTTAAGTATCTCTCCTTAGGCTTTTCATTGGTAATATCTAAGATGAAAAAAAAAACATGTGTTAGCTATGGAACAACAATTATGAATGTGGAGAAAAACAGAGAAGAAAATCACATGTTTTTGATTTAATTCAAGATTTCATGTCTGATCAAAAAAAACAATCATCATTCGAAACACACAAGACAAATAAATTGAATAAAATATAACATACCACTCATTACTTGAGGAACAGATCCAAATTTCTCTTCATTATCTGAATCCATTCTCAGAAAATAAGCCTTTTTATGATTATTATTGTTATTATTATTATTATATTATATGGATAAATAATTAACGAAGATTTTTTTAAAAATTAGTGTGTGAATTACCTATCACTTCTTTTTAGCCTTTTTTTTTTTTTTTTTTTTTTTTTTTTTTTTTTCTGTTTTTTTTTTTTTTTTTTTTTTTTTTTTTTTTTTTTTTTTTCTTCATCTTTTTTGGTGGCATTTTTTTTTCTTCTTTTCTTTTTTATGCCGATTTTTCCCTTTTTTTATGCCGATTTTTACCTTTTCCTACTTCAAGAGCTTATCAATAATATTATTTCCAACAAACATAATTTCATATTAATATGTTATCACTTTCTCGAATATTGGGAAAACTCAGGAGATCTAAACTTTTCATTACTATTCTTTTAATATGGGTTATCCATTCAATATTCGTTGTATCTTCTTCTTCGGCTAATTCTGTTGATAATATATCATTATCATCACAAGGAGGAACATCTAGTGAAAATATCGCTGATACTAATGATCCATCATTATCATCAGAAGATTTCGACTCTCAATTTAAGGAACCTGAAGTTCCTGCACTTTTTTCATTTGATTGGCATGAAATACTAATCTGGATCAAATCATTCTTCCAAGATCAAGAACAACTATTACGAGATAGATTGAAATCTTATGCCATTTATCTTGAATCTACAACCAGCGGATTAAGTCAGCAACAACAAGAACAACAACTAACTCCAGATCTAAAATCAAATGATGTAGAGAAACTTCCTGTTGGTGATTACCGAATCGATAATTTCCGGTATCAAGATTATGACCTTTCAATTCCTCAAGTTTATCAAGACATGTTTACTAACACTGATGATGATGATGATGATGAAGAAGGCTTGCCAATTGTAACTAATTATGACACCAGATTCACTTTGGCGGTTTATTTTAACCATATTAGAAGAAAATTATCGGAAATCAATCAAAATAACCATAAAGATGAGATCGATTTCAATATACAGATTCCTTTCCATTGGTACGATTGGGTAGATATCACAACGTTGAATAAATACGTACTTTTCAATAATGACCCAGATATTTCAGAAGAAGATAAAGATAAGTATAGTTGTGAATATGTTTCTACGAATTTGGTAGCTGAATTTGGAGATCATAAGATCTTGAAACGGGAACTTATGGAATCTAATCAAAGTTCATTGATCGATCCAAATTGGAAAAGAAATCCAAATGAAATTCGATATGATCCAAATACTTTTTGTCGAGATCAAAAAAAAATAAATGATTTATCAAAAGAATATTCTCAAAACCCAAATTCTAGAATCAATTTCAATGTATTCAAATGGACAAGAAAATCATCAATTAGAGCGAAAATGTTACAATCAAGATCATATTTATATTCGGGAGCTCCAACCCCAGTATCGGTGATTTTTTTGGTAGATCGTGTTTTTCAAAATGATGATGATGATGAAACTAATTTAATGCAAGAAAAAGATCAGTTATTCAACAATATCATGATATATGAGTTCCCAATTATTAAAGGAAATACTGTTGGGAAAGCTCTGAAACTTCTTGAAAATTATGAAAAAATGATTAAACCATTTATTGAAGAAATTGGTGTCGATAACAAAGTGAATCCTTTGGATGAATTGAAAAAGCTTCAAGAAAAATATCTGGTGGAAAATTTCGCCAAATATATTGAAACCCAATATAAAGATTCTGATGATAATGAAATTAAAAGTCAATTTTCAATCAATAAAGAACAATTAAACATGAAATTGTCCACATCTGAATTTCAATACGATTACAGTAAACAAATCAATGATTATAAATCCAAATATTCAAAAACCAACAAAGAGAAACTTAAACAACTAACCAATTTTCATCAAATTTTGAAATCTAATAAAGAACAACATCATTTTTCATCATTAAAGTTTTCTAGATCCAAAGGAGAAACTGAAGTGAAAAAACATTTCCATGAAGTTCCAATTACAAGATCTATGGATATTGAAGAAGATCGTAAAGTCATTAAAGATAACGCCAAACTTTCCAAAATTGGTAATCATTATGATTGGAGATTTTTCAATGGAATTATAGGAACAGAAACTCAAACTAGAAGAGCTTTACATCATTTAATTCGTACTTTTTTCAAATTTGCATTCGCCACAGAAACACCTGTTTGGTTAGCTCATGGTTCATTATTATCTTGGCATTGGAATGGATTAAGTTTTCCTTGGGATTATGATACCGATGTTCAAATGTCAATTAGAACTTTACAGAATTTTTGCCGATTATATAATAACACTTTAGTTGTTGAGAATCTTAATGATGGTTTGGGTCGTTATTATTTAGATTGTGGTAGTTATTTGACTCATAGAACAAATGGTTATGGTAGAAATAATATTGATGCAAGATTTATTGATGTTGATCAAGGAATTTATATTGATATTACTGGGTTGGCATTGACAGATGAGCAATTACCACAAAAATATCAAAATTTGAGAAAAAGAGAAGAAGAAGAAGAAGAAGAAGAAATGGTTGAACTAACTACACGTCAAAGTTCAAGTTATCCATTTCATATCACAACCGATTATAATGTTAGTAGTGACGATAATAATTCATTACAAAAAAGAGAAGTTGTTCGACCAAAACCTATTACTCCTGCAAGAATCGTCAAGGCTTATAAAGATGGGTTATCTTCTGATGAAAGATTTTCTAAAAACAATCGATTACAGGTTTATAATTGTAAAAACAAACATTTTCTCTTTTATTCACAAATATCACCATTGAAATTGATTTCAGTTGAAGGAACAAAAGGATTTATTCCAAACAACTATAAAGATATTTTAACTGATGAATATTTGAAATCTTCATTAGATGACAATTATCATGCTCAACATTTTTTCTTATCAAAGTTAAGAATTTGGATATCTACTGCGAAATTGAAATTTTTTTTCAAAACTTTGATTTCAAATGGAGAAAAACATTATAAAAAATCATTATCAAAATGTATGAATGCTTTAGATAATGATGTTTCTGATATTTTAAGATTTTTAGAATTTGATAAATCAATAATTTGGGAATATTATTTGTATGCACCATTCACCAAATATCATGAATTAGAAGTGGAAGCATTGGATCAAATTGATGAGGATGATGATAATAATAATAATAATGACAAGTTTGTAAATGATAATAAAGAGGACAGCAGTTCTTCAATTACAAAACATCTAAATTTAGCTTTGAACAATCTTGAGTTCAAACCATTTTTGAAAGATCACTTTTTGGAGTCGAAAAATAATAATAATAATAATAATAATAATAATGATGATGTCAACAGTAACAAGAACGGGGATGATCCAGATACTATATATGATACAGTAAAGACTAATTTGAAGATGAATGAAATGACTGGAGATGAAGAGGAAGATAGTGAAGGCGGCAGCAGCAGTAGCAGCAACCCCTCATTATCATCACAAGAAGCAGATGAAATACAAGAGGACGAATCAAAAAAAGAAGGAGAAGAAGAGCAGGAGGTAGAAGAAGAGCCTACAGTACAGACGTAGAATAATGGGCTCTTCTCTATTAATTTTTGATTTTATTTATGATTTTACTTTTTTTTTTTTTTTTTTTTTTTTGATGTTTTGCTGCTATATATAGCAAGATACAAACAACAAAAATCCGCGATTTTGGACACGTTTAGTGTGGAATGGGAAAGGAAATAAAATCTTAATTTATATAAATTAAAAAATAACAATTATAATATAAATGTAATATACAATATAATAATAGTAGCACAATTTTTCTTCTTGTTAGAAAAAAAAAAAAAAAAATAAATGTTCTGGAACCGTGATCTCCTCACTATTTTGTATGCGTGAAGCAACTAACGCATCGATTCAATTTTCAAAGAGAGATTTTATAGTGGTGTAAGATGACAAGTTTAACTAAATATTCAAAAGAGAAATTAATATTATTTCCAAAAAAAAAAAAAAAAAAAAAAAAAAAAAGAATTCACCCAGAAAATGTATTCTCGAACTAACCATAATAATACTGGAATTTAAAGGCTTTCCAATATATATATATATATATGTAATAAATTTTGTATCAGCTGGGAGAAGGGGGGATCAATTCGTTTTGCTTAAATCACACATTCTTTGCAAAACCCACATCTGTCATGACCACATCTTTTGCAAGTTAAATTAGAATCATAATTCCAAAGAATACAAGAGTGACAAATCCATGATCTTTTATTGGTAGCAACAGCCATGTTTAAGCAATTATAATAGCGGTGGTGATGTAGACTATAGCAATAAAGTATAGATAGTTTTTGGCGTTTTCAAGAACTTGATTAATAGTGATACTTTTACTAAAAAGAAAGAAGAAGAAAAAGAAGAAGAGGAAAAAAAAAAAAAAAATAATCGCAAAGCTAAAAGATTATTTATAAGAAAAAGCTTATAGGCTTATAGACTAGTCGAAAAAAAAAAAAAAAATAGAAAAAAAGAAAAAAGAACTTTTTCTTTTCATTCACATCTTCCCAAACATCTTGTTGTTTCCTGTCATTAATGAATATGACTCCCCTTATTCTTATTTAAGGCAAATAGATCGAAATTTAAATGAGGAGCTGAAAAGTTTGAGGAATTAGGACAGGCTATTTTTTTTTCTGGGACTGTTGAGGGAACGAAGTTGGAAAAAAGGAAGACAATTCAAATATTGAATTGATTAATCCAGAACACTTCGAAGTGTTCTGGATGACTTTCCCCGATCCTTTCACCAAATCTAGTAAATATTGAGACTAGAAATGAATTTGCAGGGGAAAGTAAATGAAAAAATTATATGTTGCTTTCTAAAACTCTCGTATCATGATAATTGTGAGGTGATGAATGAATGATTAACCAGCAACTACAATACTTGATGGTCATTAATAATAGTTTATATATTTCACATTAAATAAATCTCATGAATATAAATTTATATTAAGGATATAAAAAAACGGCTTTTTCCAAAAGTTGGTGATCTTGAAACTAACTAATGAAACAGTATGAAAGTCCCCCCCCCCCCCCCCCCCCCCCCCCCCCCCCCCCCCCCCCCCCCCCCCACCCCCACCCCCCCCCCCCCCCCACACCCCCCCCCCCCCCCCACCCCCCCCCCCCACCCCCCCCCCCCCCCCCCCAACCCCCCCCCCCCCC
>JASTUB010000143.1:0-33730 GCA_031124825.1 Saccharomycopsis vini
TATAGTACGAAGGACAAATGAAAGCTGGGGTACTAAATCAATCCCAGAAATTATTTTTCTTATTTTAGCGGTCGTTTGAATACCTACAATTAAATTATAATAATTAAAGATATAAATTAAACCTAGGGGTTTTTGAAGAGTAATCACTCTTTTAAAACTATTTTTTTTTTAAAATAGTTTTAAGCTTTCTTTTGAAGATTTTCCCCTAATATATATATGTATAGATTTTAATATAAATCTAGTTTTATCAATAAAATAAGTAATAGCAAATTATGATAGAGATCAATTTCAACAAATTTAGCATGTAATTGGAGGGTTGGCCGAGCGGTCTAAGGCGACAGACTTAAGATCTGTTGGGTACTCACCCGCGCGAGTTCGAATCTCGCATCCTTCAGTATTCTTTTTAATTGGAACTACTAACAAAAAGTTTTTCAGTAAAGTGCTTTGGATAATAGAATATTTTGGCGTAGAAAGTACCTTCGATCGTTGAGAGGCATTTTGAAGTTCATTTTTTTCATATATGAGAGCTTTGCAACATAAACACCCCCTTTTTGTGTGTACATGCATACATGATTTATAAACATTTAATAATCACTACTTCAGAGAACTATTAGACTTATAGTTCTATTTATAAGTCTTGAAATTTCAGGAAAAGAAAATTCGAATTCATTATTAGTAATTCACAGACTATTTGAAGTGGGAAAAAAAATTATGCTCTTGGCGAGGCTCGAACTCGCGATCTTCAGATTATGAGACTGACGCCCTAGCCAACTGGGCCACAAAAGCTTTTACAATTTTACACAAAACAAAAGCAGCAGATAAAAGAGCCAATCAATCATATTTTCTGGTTTTTAGTGAGTAGTCATCTTTTTAAAACAATTTTAAATGGTGTTATTTAATATTTTGAAAATTTTATCCTAATTAGGGTTTCACTACTATTTTGTATAGAGTACCACCTCAAGGCACGAGTTTTTGTGACGACAAGATTGTATACTTTCACGGTCTATTATTTTTTGTTATGGGAATAAAAATCGATAAAAGATGAGAGAGATAATATTATGTTTGGTTTTTTTTTTTTTTTTTTTTTTTTTTTTTTTCATTAGAAGATAAATAAAATATGTTCTATTTATTTTTGATTACAAGAAAACCAAGCCTATTATTCCCTCTTCCAAGTGCCCTAGGAGACAAAGTAATTTTAGAAAATATAATCGTGATGTTTTGTGTCGCTAATAATATGGTATTAAAATAATTAATGGGTTTGATTTTGGAAAATGTTTAAGATTTTTTCTGGCTGAATTGATCAATATTAGATCTGTCTTTGTTTTGTAAGCTAACATTTACTTTATTATGAAAGTATAAGTTTCTAGAAAAATATGAAAAGTCTGCTACATCAGAAAACTGAACAGGTATAATACAACATTAGATGGTGGGTATGAAAGGCATAGATAATTGATGAATTAAAGGTTAATATTTTCGAATAAGAATAATAATTGTAAGTGAAGCAACTAATAATTAACACTCAGATCAAAGCACATATCAAGCAGTTGATGGTGCTAAGGTTACAACACCGAAACTTTGTATTTCAATTTGCTCATTAATTGTTCTTTCAAAGCTCGTGTTCAGTTTACTTAAATTCAACATTTCTAATAATATTATCAAAAAATGAATAAAAAAAAAAAAAAGAAAAAAGTCGTAGTTAAATACTATGAAATATATTATTACGTAAAAAATAGGACAAACTGAGCTTGTGGTGTGCGAAATCCCGGCTGGTCGACATCCCTCGGGGTTCGAAAAAAAAAAAACGATTAAAAAAAAAAGAAAAAAAAAATTAATATTGGAGTCATCGTTGATACAATCTTTCAAAGATCGAAATAAACTTTAAGCTTACTTGAAAATGTCATCAGAATATACAACTATTACCTTTGTTACAGGAAATGCCAATAAATTGAAAGAAGTTGTTGCTATTCTTAGCAATGGTCAATCTTCAATAACCGACAGTTCTGATGGATCTATCATTGGAAATTATAAGATTACAAATAAATCCCTTGATTTAACAGAGGTACAAGGTTCTGTTGATGAAGTTACAATTGCTAAAGCCAAAGCTGCCGCCGAGTTGATCAATGGTCCAGTCTTAGTCGAAGATACTTGTTTGGTATTTAATGCCTTTGACGGATTACCAGGCCCATATATCAAATGGTTTGTAAAGAAACTTGGTCTTCAAGGATTGATTGATATGTTATTCAAGTTTGAAGATAAATCTGCCAAAGCAATTTGTACTTTTGGTTATTGTGAAGGTCCTAATCATGAAGTACAATTATTTCAAGGAGTTACTGACGGTGATATCGTGGATAAACCAAGAGGCCCTACTAACTTTGGCTGGGATGCAGTTTTCCAACCAATAGGTTTTGATCAAACTTATGCTGAAATGGACAAAGCATTGAAAAATACAATCAGTCATAGATTCAGAGCATTAGATAAAGTTAAACAGAAACTCATTAGTAATTGAGTAGTTTTTTTTTTTCTATATATCAAAGCAATTAAAATAAAATAAACACTCATTGATAGTATAAAAACAAAACAAAACAAAAAAACATAACTCAAGGAGCATCAGTACATTCCCAGTCACTTGGCTCGTATGCGTCTGGTTGATCGATTTCTTTTATTTCCTCGTCAGTTAATTCAAAACTATAAACATCAAAATTTGATGCCAAACGACTTGGAGTATTAGTTTTTGGTAATGGGATGTATCCATGTTGCAAACTCCAGCGAACTAAAATCTGAGCAGGCGTAACACTATGTTTTGAAGCAATTTTCTTCAAAATTTGGTCATTAAATCTCCCTCCATGATTGAATGGGGCGTATGCTTCGACATGAATTCCTTTGGATTTACAGAAATCAGCTAATTTAGTTCTCATAATCCATGGTGAAATTTCAATTTGATTCACTGCTGGTTTATATTTTAATCCAGACCAATTCAATAATTCAGAAATATGTTTTTCTCCATAATTTGATACCCCAATAGATTTGACTATTCCTTCATCAACTGCTTCTTGTAATGCTTTCCAAGTTTCTAATCTTCTTTTTGGACCAGCCAAAGGAGAATGAATTAATAATAGATCAATGTAACCCAAATCTTTAACTTTATCAAGACATTCTTGAATTGCCATTTTAGCATTGGAATATCCACATTGAGAGTTCCATAACTTAGTGGTATAAAATACATCCTTTCTTTTATTATTGATTGGGTCTTCTTTAAGCCATTTGACAATTCCATTACCAACAGCTGCTTCATTTTCATATAATACAGCAGAATCGAAGTGACGAAATCCTGTTTTAAGTGACAAATAGACAATTTCTGTTGGATCATCAATTAAGTAAGTTCCATGTCCTACAGATGGGATCTTGTAACCAGAATTGAGAGTGTCATACCTAGTAACACTTGCCATTTCTTTATTATTATTATTTTTTTTTTTTTTTTTTTTTTTTTTTTTTTTAGTTTTCGTAATTGATATTTTATTAGTGGGTTACCGTTTCAATAATAATATTTTAACTATTTTTATATCTATCCAAATTGCTGTTTGCTCTTTAATGGTTAATTATCAGTGTGCGCAAGCGAAGTGTGAATCTGTGCGATGAGAAGATGATTTCTGACAGCCTATTCCGACTAATATCAGCTGACAATACACCATTACCGGTGATCGATGACGATGACTCTGAAAATGATTCATTTTCTTTTATTTGGATTGTAATTATTATTCATCACTAAAATGATAAAAATAGGATTGAAAAAAAAAAAAAAAAAAAAGAATACTATTTTCTAGAATAAGCTTCAAGGATTTTTTTTTCTTTTAAATAAATATAGAATACAGAGGTAATGACTAAAACTATCAATATTGCTATAATTGGTATGTATGCTTTGTTCATTATACATAGTCAATTTTATGTTCATACTAACCTTTAAAAATTAGGACCTGGTCTTGTTGGTGCTGAATTCATTAACCAATTGGCAAGCATTAAACCAGCCAACATCAAATTCAACCCAATTTTGATTTCTTCTTCAAGAAAAGCTTTGATTTCTAGCGATTATAAACCTTTGAATTTATCCTCATGGTCTGAAGACTTCAAGTCTACAACAACTAGCGCTTTGAGCTCTTCTGAATTGATTTCATTTTTAACAAAGTCACAATCTTTGAATCCAACTGTTTTGGTTGACAACTCTTCAAGTAGCGAATTTTCTAATAATTATCCTAAATTTTTGGAAGCTGGAGTTTCTATTGCTACACCAAATAAAAAGGCATTTTCTAGCGACATTTCATTATGGAAATCAATCTTTGAAACTAGCGCTCAAAAAGGTAGTTTAGTTTATCATGAAGCAACTGTTGGTGCTGGTCTTCCAGTTATTAGCACAATTAAAGATCTTATTGCCACTGGTGATGAAATTGAAGAAATTGAAGGGATCTTTTCCGGTTCTTTGTCATATATTTTTAATGAATTATATTCATCTGGCGATAAGAAATACAGTGACATAGTTGGCGTTGCTAGATCTTTAGGTTACACTGAACCTGATCCAAGAGACGATTTGAATGGTCAAGATTTTGCTAGAAAAGTGTTAATTTTGTCAAGATTATCAGGTTTTGAAATCGAAAACTTGAGTAAATTAAAAGTGGATTCATTGATTCCAAAAGATTTAAAAACCGTCGAATCTGCTGATGAATTTATGGAAAAATTACCAAATTATGATCATGAAATTGGTACTTTGAAAACTGAAGCCGCTAAAGAAAATAAAGTCGTCAAATTTACTGGTAAAATTAGTATTAAAGAAAAAATTGCCAGTGTTGGTCTTCAAAAATATAATGCCTCTCATCCTTTTGCCAATTTGACTGGTTCTGATAATGTCATTTCTATCAAAACTAAACGTTACACTAATCCACTTATTATCCAAGGTGCAGGTGCAGGTGCTGCTGTTACCGCCGCCGGTGTTTTGGCTGATGTTCTCAAAATCGCTGAAAGATTGTAATTCAGTTTATAGTAAAACATCTTCTTCAATAAATTAATTGAGCTCTACAAAATTGAGTATCCTAAGCGTAATACAATTAGATTATATTAATGTGGGAAGCAAAAATAACAATGAAAACAAAACAAAAAAAAGGAAATTATGACATAAAACTAAATCTATTCGTAATGAAAAAAAAAAAAAAGAAAAAAATATAAACACACAAAAAAAAGTATAATACAAATTTCAAAAATTTTATAAACGGTTCAGTCCCAAAAGATTAAAGGTTTTTTTGTTAACCAGTGATTGAATCTTTTTTATCTTCATTAATATTATTGCCGTTCTCATGTTCATTAAGGTTTCCACCTTCAATATTATTACCATCGTAACCACTATAATCCTCATCACCAGAAACTCCATTTCTATAGTCATAATTATTTTCATTATTATCAAAATCGTTATCATTCAGTCCACCACCACTACCGCCATTACCGCCATTACTACTTTCAAAACTTGCCTTAACTTGACAATTCCTGATCCATACTTGTTTAGCTTCCTCGAAAACTTTAGTCAAATATTCTTTATTACGACATTGTTCCAAAAATCTCATCATAATTGCTTGAGAATTGAATGATAAACCAGTATCTCTTGGTTCATCAGCTTGGTACCTTGACAAATCCGGAGTAAAATCTCTTTCATTTCTATAAATTGAAGCAAATCCGTTTTCTTGAAACAAATGAGAATGATTACCGAAACCACCACCTCCATTGACACTTGCTGCACCACTAGTATTACCGCCTCCATAACTATAACCATGAACTCCACTGTTCATGTTTCCACTAAGATTGATATTTGAAGAATTTAAATCATGAGAATTTAAAACTGGCCCACCAGGCCCATTTGCCACTGCTCCAATTTTTCCCAACTCTTTATCTTTTTGGATTTTATTCAAAGCTTGTCTTCTCAAATTGATTCTAGTCATGAAAATGTTATTTGGAACTAAAACAAAATCACCATTTTCTTTCAATTCAGCAAGATACGCGCCAGATTTATGAATATATTGAATGTATTTGAAACTTTCAACCCCTGTGGTATTGTCATCATTATCTTCTTGATCATGACTAACAACGTTTATACCTGATGTAGCTTCCGAAAATTGGAAATTTGAATTTGAGGAACCTTTTTGAGTCTTTTTGAAGATTTCACTGACAAGCCTTTCATTACAGTCATCAATACAAAAATTTGCCAAACGAAGCAAATAATTATGATAGTAAAATTTGTTGATTGGACCAAGATTATCAAAATATTTTTCGGCATAATCCCATGGATTAATACAAAGATCAATCTTAACATAAGAATGAAAGGGATTGATCAGTGGTGTTTTGTAAATTTCATATGATGGAACTTCTACCAATTTCAATGAGAATCGTTCACAAGCGTGTGACCATTTAATGATCAATTCATCAATTAATTTTGAAGTAGTACTTAACCATTGAATTTTCAAATGAAAGCAAAACCTATCAAAAAAATCATCAGTCTCATAAAGCATATGTTGGTTGATATCATCATAGAATATTTTGAGGATTTCAGGTTTATATGACTTCTCATATGGGTCGAGGTCAATTAAAAGGGCTTTCATTTTTTTTGATGTCATTCCTGGCAGATTTTGTGACAGAAAATCATCATCATAATAGTCGTCTTCAAAATTTGTAGTGCCAGACTCATTTCTATATTGATCTTTTTGTACAAATTTCAAGAAGTTCTTGACATTTTCAATATGTCTTAATTCATCAGTTGTATTGATGTTAACAGATCTGCTGGTTAAACTGGAGTTATCAAAAATACTATATCCATCTTTCTCATTGAATTTTTTATCTTTTGAGCTTTTTTCATTATCAAAATTTTTCATAATTACGAATCGCATTCTAAATACATCAACCTTATCTTGTCCTCCATAATCAAAATCCGCATGTTTTTTGTCAAAATTTCCTGCTAAATAATTATCAATTCTATTCCATTTAAAATTATTCATCGAAAATACTGACGATTTAAATTCTATTTTTCTGAATTCTGTATCATATCTTGTTCTCACATAAGGTACATATTGTTCTTCATCTTCTTCTGATCTTGTCTTTGAGCTTATAGATTTTGCGTTTTTAATTTTTTCACCAATTGACACAAAATCATCATCACAATCTTTCTTTTTCAAGCTATTTGGATTCTTTTCATTGTATATAAAAACCTTTATATTCCCAAAAAAGTCAAAAAAGATACGATGAATCTCACCTTCAATAATCAAATATACTATTGGGTTGCTTCTGTTGGTTTCGGGAGAGCTTCCGTTGTCAAAATTTTCAGGGAGCAAATAACTAACAAGATTAGTGAGATGGAAAGAACCATGGGTTGAATATTCATAGTTTCTAATATTAGGGTTACTTGTACCATCACAAATCTGGAAACCCATCATTAATCTTGCATATATCATCTCTTTAAATAATTTATGTTGGGAAACAATACCTCTGAATTTGGAATTTGATTGTATTTCATATACATTCATTCCATATTTATTTTGTAAATGATGAGAGGAAGGAAATTCTGTAGAAGTTGTTGGTAAAGAAGCAGGACAAATCAATGATTTCCAAGAAATCAAATTTTTGCTTTTAGAATTTGAAGGTTTGTCTTGATCATCTTCTGCATAAGTCAATTTTGAGTTACTATTATAGTTATTATTATTTTTATTATTGTTATTGTTATTGTTATTATTATTATCATTATTATTATTAATATCATTAATTTTATGAGATGTCACCAAAGAACCATTGATTTTAAAATTCGTCAATTCTTGATTTCCAAGCCCGTCTTTTCTTTTTTGCTCACGTTCTTCTTTTTCTCTAATTTTGGAAACAATACCCATTAAATTTTTTCTACTATTAGCTGATGGGTAAGTATGATTCCATTTGCCAAAACTTATTTGATCAAATTTCAAATCAATATCTAATAATTTCATTGGGTTTTTGACCAAAATACCTTTATAATCTAGGCCAATTTCCATACTTTCTTGAAAAGGGCTACTATCGCTACCTGAAAAAGTACCCTTGTTGTAAACTGTGGTAACGGCTAATGAAATCTCTCGCTTATATCTTTCTTTTTCCCTTCGCTGTTTTATATCCAATCTGGATTCATTTTTTCTTTTTTGATATTCATGTTGTGATCTTTTATCAATAGCATCTTTATCTGAATTAGATAACAATGATTTATTCTCGGCACTTTTAGTAAAATCGGTCCATTTTGGTGACGATTTGTAATGATTCAGACTACCTTTCGCCCCAGGCCTTCTATATTTCCTCACAAGCTGTTGCAGATGATTATAATCTGAAACATCATTGGTCGTACGTTCTTCTTCGGCCATCCCAGTGAGTATCTGTTTTGCCTGGTTTTTAGTCAAACTATAATTTTCATTGTTACCACTAAGGACACCAAAGATTCTCTCTGAAATTTTAGCAAGAGTTGAAGTGGGCTTTGATTCACTTGGGAGGACAACGCTTGAAGTATTTGATTGAGTAGTAGCGTCCACATTATTTTTCAAAAGCTCACTAAAAGTAGAACTATTAGTTACTTTTCTTTTCAAAGTAGAGTCATCAACAGAGCTTTTTCTAATTGTGCTAGCATCATTAGAGAATGTTGAAGCTACAGAGAAAGAGTCATCTCTAGAAAAATGTCCTTCTAGATGACGATCATGATCACGTTGCAGAAACTGTCTCTCTTTTTCTTTTAAATTATAATATGCAGAATTCTCAATTTTTTTTGTGAAATTTGAGGATCTATCAACTACAACATGTGGAGTTACAATGCCTCTTGGAGTTTCTGATACTGAAGTGAAAAACAGAGGGTTTTTGAGACTTAAAGCACCCGAAGGTTTTCTTGAAATCAGCATTTTTTTCAAACCATCTACTTCATCTTTTTGAATGCTTGAAAAATCATAATTTTTCACTTTTTCTTCAAATTTTGTTATATTTTCATGCAGAAAATCGCCTTTAAAAAATATGTTGAAATTTTCTTTTGAAGGATAATTGTTCTGATGTTTGGTGTCATTAATCAATTGCAGTTTCAAGTTTTTTCCGCGCATTATTTTTGAAATTATGTTATCAACCTCGTCTTCAGTGGTTTCAATATTAAGACTATTGAAAACTTTATTATCGTATTCTTCCATATACTCTTTTATAAACTTGAATTGAGGCTTTGAGGTTTTTTTAACTGTTTTTGATTTCTGACTTTTATCTTGTAACATGTCAATAGGATGTTTTGGCAAATATGGAACTTGCAATCCACTCATTTCATATTCCATAACTCCCATCATTTGCAATTCATAAATTTTAAGTTTAAGAGTTTTATCAAGATTCATGGCTTCATCATCAATGTAAGTTTCATTTTTCCTTTTATAAATCTCGTTTAAATAATGTTTGAGAGAAAAATCGCTTGTTTCCATTAAATTAAAACTGTTAATAAATTTGTTATGTGTCCAAAAGAAGCAATTGAACCAAGTTGGAAAACGATAGACTAGCTTATCATTTGAGTCTCTGTATCTAAACATAGGACTATAGTGGATAGCTTGAGGGCCTAAGCAAATCAAATCAATAGAAATATCAAGTTTTAAGATCCGCTTCACAATTTTTTCAAATGTCTTAAAATTGATATCAAATAATCCTGATCCAGGGCTTATAACAATAAAATGATTCTGAGTGTGTCTTAAGGATGTGAAATTATTAACACTATTGATCATCAATACCGTAGATAAATTCAAAGCTTCCATAATATTTCCCTTGACAGAAGGTAACATCTGTTTTCTAATCAATTTAATATCTTCTTTAAATTTCAGGATTTCATAACGTAAATTAATCATAATTTTTGACCAGAGACTAATATTAATTTGATCTACTACAACTCTGTAGTAATCTTTGGCATTTTTAAAGGTATCTCCGAGCCTACAATTTGCCAACTGTTCATCATCGTCGTCAACAATAGAAGTAAATAAAACAACTGAGATCAAATGATTTGTCCCCATATTTATCCAACTTTGGAAAATTGAAGGAAATAAGGCATTGATAATTTTATTATAAAGGATCCCACCAGTTGTATCAAAATGAAACATGTCACTTGAAAGTTGAATCATAAAAGTGAGTCTTGACGATTTGGATCTGAAGATGACTCTTGTTGTTTCTCTATCAATAATCCCAGAAAAAACTTTTGATTCACCAATATATATTTTTGAAACAGTGAGATTAAACGAGCTCAATAGATTAAGATTTTGACCAACATAGCAGTATGAAAATTTCTGAATAATATTATCAGCAAGAAACCACATATCACCTCTAGACAAGTAAATATCTTTCACATACAACTCTATCAAATTTATTTTAAAACGCTCTGGTTTTATAGGTGTAACAATCAATTGACTAGATTTCTGGGTCTTCAAGTATAATGGTAAACTATTGTTCAATATAGAAATCTGAAATTTTCCTTTCAAATTTCTTGCCAATTGATTATCCATATTTTTCACTTGAAATATTAATCTTCTTTTAACCTCTTTAGTTTTTGATTTTTGATTTGTTGTACTTTTTTTATACAAGACTGCGTAATCACCTTCTTTGAGGCCTGGAACCGCATTTAAATCCACCACTACATCTTCAGCTGATGTATTATTATCATGAATAAATGAGTTAAGTTGGTATTGTGATTTAAAATTGATATTATCATAAGAATTGTCTGCAGCCATTGGGCTGTTTTTTGAATGATAGGCTTCTATAGATGCCAAATTCTCTTGGTTGACATTATTGTTATTATTATTATTATTGTTGTTGTTGTTGTTATTGTTACTATTATTGTGATTATTGGACAGATCGACTTCGTCAGCCGTATCAAAAAGGAATGATTGATACTGACTCATTATGATAGAGTCTTAGCTATTGAATTTGATTTGTGTGATGATAATTATTGTTCTCACAAGCTCTTTTATCGCACACAATACTTTTTTTTTTCCACTCACCCTTTTATTTTTTTTTTTATATTTATTTTCGCAATTTTAATTGCTAATTGCCACATCGCACCCTCTTTTTCCACTACAATTTCCTTTCTTAAACATGCGCCCCCTTCATCAGGATTCACTTTCCGTCTTTGGCGAAACCACCCTCTGATTGGACATCTTTCAGCATCTCATCGCCACCCCCATTTTGTTAGGGTCGGTTCCCCGCAATTTTCATCATTGCATTTTTTTTTTTTTTTTTTTTTTTTTTCTCCCCAAAATATAAAGTAGTTATGATTTTTGATATGATTTCTTCTTTCTTTCACTCCATAATCAAGATCAATAAATTAATAACTAAACAAAATGTCCACATTGAGCGTTCTATCAAAATTTTATGTTCGACATAGAAGCAGGATCTTAAAAGCTCTTTATTTCTATTTACTTTTTGCATTATTTGGATCCGGTATCAATTTTGACGTCAAAAACAAAATCATCAAATTATACCAAAAGAGAAAAACTATTCTAAATAAAGGCAAATCAGGTGAGAAAATAGTTGATAACAATGAAGAAGAATTGAAAGCCCAGGAAAAAATAAAACCAATAACGACAACCACAACCCTATTTGATTTTTTGATCAAAGTGAGTGACGCCAAAATCTTGAATATTCTTGGGTTTCAAGTGTTTGTTATAGCGGGTAAAATTTTTCTCAACTTGAAATTAATTGATATTGATTCCAAATTGGTAGCTAGTTTATTTGGAAAAAATTATCGGAATTTTTTCAAATTGACGGTTTATTGGTTACTCCTTGGAATACCTATTAGTTATATGTCATCATTATCTGCTTATTTGACAAATACATTATCCAAGAACTTGGTAATTAATATTTCAAACGATTTAATGAACACATATTTATCATCTTCTTCAAGCACGAGCTCAAAAGCCAATTTGAATGCTCTTTATAAAATCAATCATTTTTCCAAAAAAATTCATGATCCTCATCAAAGAATATCCGTTGACATCTTTGAATTTTGTAATAATTTATCCACAATACCATCAATTGTTTTGAATCCCTTTTTGAATTTAGCTGTTACTTCTAATAAACTTTTCAATTATGATGGTGGGTCAATGACTGAATTTACGTTATTGTTTGGTTTAGTTGTTAATTTATCTACAATTTTTGTCAAAATTGCTTCACCAAATTTCTCCAAAATTTCCAATAGTTATTCTCAACTTGAATCTGATTTTAGGCAAGCTCATAGTAATATTATTAATCATTTTGAACAAATTGCACTCTTGAGAAGTTGGAAAAGAGAATTGTATGATGCGGACTGTTATTATTTTGTTTTGGAACGTTTCTTGAGAAGAAATTATAGAAAGTTTGCATTATACAATTTTGTAAAAACTTTTATTATAAAATATACCTGGGGTGCTTTAGGTTTAAGCTTATGTGCATTCCCGATTTTCAAAGATCATTTCAAACATGTTGCGAAAAAGAATTTGAGTCAAAACAAAATAACTCAAGATTTTACTAAAAATAGAAGTTTATTAATGAATGGTTCAAATGCAATGGGAGAATTATTATCTTCTAAAAAAAATATTGATCAAATCATTGGTACCTCCAAGAGAATTATTGAATTCAAAAATACCTTGACTGAGTTAGCCAGTGTAGAGGTAACAGAAGAATTTTTAGAAAATGATAATGCTATTGTTATTCATAACAATAAATTAATTAGTTTTAATCAAGTTCCGTTGCTTACACCTAATAATCAGGTTTTGTGTAAGCCTTTAAATTTCACAATCAAACATGGTGATAATTTATTAATTATTGGACCAAATGGGTCAGGAAAATCATCTTTGTTTAGACTTTTGAGTGGACTTTGGCCAGTTAAATCAGGTGAATTGACCATTCCTGAATATAATTCGATTTTTTATTTACCTCAGAGACCTTATTTAATCAAAGGCCAAACCAATCTAATTGAACAAATCATTTATCCAAAATCTTTCCACGATTTTCAAAATGAATTGGCAGAGAATAAAAATATAAATTCTAGAGAAGTATATAAGAGCCTTGTTGGGATTTTGAAAGTTCTCGAATTAGATTATTTAGTTAAAGATAATATTTCGGAAGACACTGCTGCAGAAGAAGGTTTATTGACTTTTGATACTTTGAAAAGGGAATTAAGTGGTGGATATGGATATGACAGCAATAGTGATTCTGAAGAAAGTAGCGATGAAGATGGTATAAGTTATCAATCAATGATTTCAGTTCTACATACCGTTAAAGATTGGTCACGACAATTATCTTTGGGGTCGCAACAAAAATTAGCAATGGCAAGGTTATATTATCATAAGCCTAAGTTTGCAGTTCTTGACGAATGTACTTCTCAAGTAACTCCAGAAATGGAAAATAAAATGTACAATTATGCCATAAGAAATCTTAGAATTTCTGTCTTATCAGTGGCACATCGAACTTCTATTTGGAAATTCCATAAATATTTGTTACAATTTGATGGTAAAGGAGGATACATTTTCAAGAAGTTCAATTATAAGAAAAGATCAGAACTTACTGAAGAAAAATTGCAAATTGAAAAAAGGTTGAACAACCTACCTAATTTGAAGACTAGATTGGAACAATTGAATATTGTTAAAGAAAACCAATTACAGAAAGTTTAAAATTTTGCAGCCATTATGATTTGCAATTTCTTTATCTACTGCGACTTGATTTTTTTTCATTTTTTTTTGCTTACATACCATACCATACCATAAATACATACCATACATCCATAAAAAAAACCTTGCTTACACTCAATTCAAATGATGTTCTTTTTTTGTTTCTTTTTTTTTTTTTTTTTTTTTTTTACTTAGTTAAGTAGAATATAATAACATTATGACAACAGATATAGCAGGAAGATATGAAAACAAATATAAAATAATATAACACAGAGAATAAAAATATTAAAAGACAGAACTGAAATAAAAAAAAAAAAAAAAAAAAAAGTTTCTTTTCTAAAGCACAAAAATAAAAATTAAAACTAAAAGAATGTGAAAATTATGCAATTTGAGATTGTAAACTCTTTAATTGTTTAAAAATAGCCAGTTTAGCAGTCCCACCAGTACTTGTTCTTCTTTCGACTGAAGCTTCAAAACTAAATATACTTGTAACATCTTCAGCAAATCTAGCGTCAATAAGTTTGAATTCTTCCATTGTCAATTCATTCAATGGTTTTTTCTGTTGTTCAGCAACTCTAACACATTCACCAGAAATATGATGGGTTTCTCTAAATGGGACCCCTTTTCTAACCAAATAATCTGCCAAATCAGTCGCCAACATATCCATTGTTAAAGCTTGGTACATCTTGTCAGCATCGATAGATAAAGTGGAAATCACTCCTGTAGCAATAAGAATGGAATGTTCAACAGTTGTTAAAGCATCAAATAAAGGTTCTTTATCTTCTTGCATGTCTTTATTGTAAGTGGAAGGAATTGATTTCAATGACATCATAAACCCAGCAAATGAACCAAAGACTCTACCGGATTTACCTCTTAATAATTCCAAAGAGTCTGGGTTTTTCTTTTGAGGCATCAATGAAGAACCAGTTGAATATGCGTCTGACAATTTAACGAAACCAAATTCACCAGTTGAATAAATAATCAAATCTTCACTAAAACGAGAAATATGGTTCATAAACAAAGTGATCCAAAACAATGTTTCAACAACAAAATCTCTATCACTAACTGCTGTCAATGAATTACCAATTACTCCATTAAAACCCAAGTTTTCTGCCAAATATTCTCTATTAATACCATATGGATGACCAGCCAATGCACCAGCGCCAAGAGGACTAAAGTTCATTCTTTCAGATATTTGTCTTAATCTTTTCAAATCTTCTGTAAAATATGTGGCATAAGAGCTTAACCAATGAGACCATCTAATTGGTTGAGCTTTTTGTAAATGGGTGTATCCTGGCATTAATACATCAATTTCATTTTCTGCTCTAGTAATTATACTTTGAATGAAATTCACCAAAATTTCATCCAATTTTTGTAAATTGTCACGAACATAAATTCTCATATCGGTAGCTACTTGATCATTTCTACTTCTACCAGTATGAACTTTACCAGCAATATTTTTACCTATAATTTCTCCTAATCTTCTTTCATTTGCAGTATGAATGTCTTCATCTCCAGCTTTGGCGACAAATGTTTGATTAGCCCATTCTGATTTGACAATTTCAAGACCTTTATGAATTTCACTCAATTCTTCTTTAGTAATAAGTCCCAATTTTTCTAATCCAGAAGTATAAACTTTTGTGCCTTCCAAGTCTGCTTCGTACATTTTCTTATCGTAAGGTAATGACGCATTATATAAATCCATTAAAGGGTCGCTAGCTCCTGTGAATCTTCCACCCCACAATCTTTGTTCAGCTGGTTTGTTTTGTGACATGTTGATAAATAATATAAACTTAAATTGTAATTTGAATGATAATTGTATGAATAAACAATTGGATTTTAAAATATTATCTAATCTCTAAACTTCTTTGAAAAATGGAATTTTCTTATCTTTTATACTTTTTTTTTTTTTTTTTTTTTTTTTTCTTGAAATGCGGGTTCAAATGAAAAAATTAGTCATTTCTGCGGATTTTCAGTTTGAAAAATGTGTCATTGCAATTAAAAAACCGTTTTCAAGACTAATTAGCTTGAATTTTTTTTTCATGTTACTCATTGACTTATGACTATACTTCTAGTGTAACTATCCTAATATAAACAGTTTATTTATATAAGCACAGTAATTAAAATAGTAGATATTAGCAATAATGATATAATAACTATAATATAAAATTTTTACATAATACAAAAACACAGTAATAGAAACAGTAAATAATATATTATAGAAATAGAAAAAAAAAAAAAAAAAAGAAAAAAAAAACTGGAGCTAAAACAATATGCATAAATTAAAAGAGAAGTGAAAAATATATTTATAAAATCAGTAAGATCTACCAAACATAGTGTAATTGATAGCTTCTTTGTCACATTTAATACATTTGGAACCTTTTTCTAAAGTTGGTTGGTCAAATGGAATACACAAACTCTTGGCACCCATACTTGGGGCTTTTTCATCAACTTCACCTTCTTGTTCTTCTTCGGCTTTTCTTGCACTAGAATCTTTGATATCTTCTTCACATTCCATAACTCCACACCATGGAGCCAAAACTAAGTTTTTATTATTCAAAGCAGTGACAAATTCGTCCCATTCAGAAACAACTTTTCTATGGGTGTCGAATTTTTCTTTAGCAGCCAAATACAAATCTTTTTGCATTTGTTCCAAAATTTCTGGAATTTCAGTTTCCAATTTATCAAGAGAAACAGTGAATTTTTTGTTATCATTACGACGAACAACAGTAACTGATTGTTTTTCCAAATCTTTTGGACCCAATTCAATACGGATTGGTAAACCTTTCAATTCCCAATCGGAGAATTTCCAACCTGGAGAATAATTGTCTCTATAATCGGCAACGGTCCTAATACCGGCTTTCTTTAATCTAGATTCAACATCTTTAGCTTTACTATAAATAGCCTCTTCACTTTCTTTAGAGGTTTTGGCGGTAACACCAACTGGAATAACAACAGCTTGGAATTGAGATACTCTTGGTGGAATAACTAAACCTTTGTTATCAGAATGAACCATAACCATGACACCAATAACTCTAGTAGACAAACCCCAGGAGTTTTGGAATACATTAATTTTTGGCAAGTCTTTACTTTCTGGGTTTTCAACGGCGATGCCGAACATTTTGGAGAAATTTTGACCCAAATGGTGGGAAGTAGCACCTTGAATACCTCTACCAGTAGCTGGAATATAACCTTCAACTGTAGTGGTATAGTCACCACCAGCGAATTTTTCTTTTTCAGTTTTTTTACCTGGGATGACTGGAACAGCCAACAATTCTTCATAAATTTGTTTATAGAATCCTAAAATGTCCATAACTTCTTCTTGAGCGTCTTTAGAAGTCAAATGAGCGGTATGGCCTTCTTGCCACAAGAATTCTCTTGTTCTTAAAAATGGTTGAGGATGTTTGAATTCCCATCTAACAACAGAGTTCCATTGATTTAATTTTAATGGCAAATCTCTGTGGGATCTAATCCATTTGGCGTAGTATGGATACATGACAGTTTCAGAAGTTGGTCTAATGGCAATTGGTTGATCTAATTCTGTGCTACCGGCTCTAGTAACCCATGCAACTTCTGGAGCAAAACCTTCGATATGGTCTTTTTCTTTTTCTAAGACTCTAGACGAAACAAACATTGGGAAATAAGAGTTTTGAACACCAATAGATTTGATTTTGTCGTCAAAAAATCTTTGAATTTGTTCCCAAACAGCATAAGAAGCTGGTCTTAAAATATAACAACCGGAAACATCATAATAATCCAACATTTCACCTTTGGTCAAGATTTGAGAATACCAATTTGGGAAATCTTTGAATTTGTCAACGGTAATACCGATTAATTTGGCATCATCTAAAGCAGCCTTGTTGTTACCAGCTTGTTTTTTCTTTTTTTCATCTTTCTTATCAGCAGCTGGGGCTGGGGCTGGAGCAGCGCTGAAATCAACTTCAACGATTTCGATTCCAGTTGATTTCAAATATTCGTTCAATTTGGAAGCTTCAATGATCAATTTTCCTGTTTTGTTTTGGAAAACTAAAACATCAGAAGAACTGCTAATATTTGAATCTAAAATAATTTTATATTTTCCAGCATGACTTGAATGAAGATTGGCAATTGAGAATTGATCTGGAGAGACACTAAAGTTTTCAGAAACAAAATCAGGAGCTGCAATTCTAACTTCTTTAACCCCAACAGATTTGGCAATTAATTTAGAATCAGTTTTTGTTGAAGATAAAGAAATGAGAACAACTGGTGAGTCAGATTTTTTTCCTTTGAAAACCAAAGATTTGGCTGCAAGAGAGCCTGATGGGTCTTCTTGGGTCAATGATAAAAGGGCCAAAGAGGATTCAACGCCGGCCATTTTCTATTAGACTGATATTTAATTTTTGTTTTGTATATATTAAATGTCTTATCTATAATTTAAGTGAAATGTAAATATGATTTGTTTGATTTTGGTTATAAAAGCTTGGAAGATTTTTTTTTTTTTTTTTTTTTTTTCCCAAAAAAAAAAAAAAAAAAAAAAAAAAAGTGGATTATAGAGGATTACCCGGGGAGTGAAAAGCAGGTCTCTTCTCGATTTGTGGGGGGTGTGACACGCTCGATATTTAGACATATAGTATATATATGTGTGATTCAAGTAGTGGGTTTGATTTAACGAGTTCAAACAGCTCCAATTGAGGTTCCGCCTGCTGAAGTAATGCTATTGTTGTATTGTAGATAGAAAAATTAACTTCGATAATAAAATTGGTATGGACTCTGACAGCTGTGAAGAAGATGTAACGTGGATGTCTTGGTTCCAAATGCGTGGGTTTATAGAGTAGAACTTTCTTTTACATGATAATTATACTAGAATAAGTGCAGTCAATTTCAAACCTTCACAAGATGACTCATTAGAAAATATCACGTTTATTGTTATTTGATAATTATTTACAGATTCATTTTAGATGATTATATATTCATACAGCTATTACATTGTAGAATAAAGAATTTTTCTTTTGTTTCTTTTTTTTCTACAAGTTTTATACACATGCTAGTCCTACTGAAATGGCAAAATAATGTGACAGTAATTCTCTCTGTATGCATATTCACTCATAAACATCATAGTTTTGATCATGTAAAATTTCCTATAGATGTTATTTCTCGATGCAAAAGTCATAGAAGTTAGTGGCTCATCAGATACGTAAAACAAAACAAAAAAGATTATGATAATGAGATCTTCAATGTCTTTCACGATAACTCCGATTGAACCAACCAATTCGCAAATTTTAGTCAACATATCATCTTAAAATCTTATCACCAATAGTTCGTGAGTCTTTAATACAAAATGATTTTTTCTTGATGGTCTTATTATGACCCTTGAACACGTTTCTACTAAAAAAAAAAAAAATAGCTTTCAATCAAGTTTCACGTCAACGCTTTCAAACCTTCCACCAACTTCATAGAAACACTGAATGCAATTCAGAAATACCGTGTAAGATACAACTCCAAAAAATAAATGTTTTTCTATGGTCCAGTTGGAAACCAAGTTCAAGAGAATAACGATTGGTGAGCCTATTAGTGTAGAAAACTTCACTATTTCTTAATTTTTTGTTTAATGAGTCTGGGTTTTTTTTCGTCAATTAACAAATCAACAGCTCTGTAATTGGTGAAGGATAAGAATATCATAACACCAGCAGAGTAATCGTGAATGGAAAACACACTCATGTGTGGTAAGTGATATTCAATTTCAAAAGCTAGAGTGAAGAATTTCTAATTTTTTGCAGTAAAGTCTACTTTTTATTAAAATCCTGCATTAGTGCAGACTCTGACAAGAATTTTGTTATTATTATTTTCAAATACAAGAAAATCACTAACGATAAAAGCAACTCAATGAGCTGGTAATAATAGGGTTTCACTTGAAGTAACAGCTTTTTCACTATTACCTAAATCTTTTTAGCTTTTGGAAACATGTTGGACAAGAACAGCAAATTCTTGTCAACAATCAAAGTTACTTCAGAAACAGACTTGATTTCAACTTCATAGAAATAGCGGAAATCTTAACAATAATCAGTTGCTTCAAATTGAGTGGTAGCCAAGTATTTGGTATTAACATTCTCATCTTTGTATGTGTATGTCAGTTAAAACTGGCCATTTGTCATTCAAAATACTAAAAAAATTGATATAATTCTTGACCTTAGTTCCTTCTAGTAGTTAATTCGGAGAATTGAATTATAGTAGTCCTTTCCCTTTATCGTAATTAATATCTTTTACTGGTTCAACATCAAGTTTTGTTAATACGAGTTCCAAATAATTTCAAGTGGGAGGATTACTTATTTCTTTGATATTCAAATCAAATCAAATCAATTAACAGATCATAATTGAAATCGAGTTTTTCGAAATCAGGTTAGGAATACAATTATTAAGCCACTTAATTATTGTAGATCTTTTATAATTGTTTCGCCCAAAATTGACAATTGTATATCATAATCAAAGCGGAAAAAGTTGGCGTTTTATGATGAAAAATTGCGTACAAAAGAAGAGAAAAACTACGCTCAGAAAGAAATAATTATGCTTACATAAAAATAATTACGCTTAGAAAGACATATTTGCGCCTGTTAAGAAATAATTATGTTTAAGCTCAAATAATTGCAGCTTTTCAAAACAAAATTACGTTTAAAAAGAACCATGGAAGGTCTACAACAGGCCTTTATAGACCAAATTGTGGAATCAATTCTTCCTAAATGAAAAGGGTCTTTAATAACTAAGTGGCTTAATAATTAAAGCGCAATTATTTTTGTGTAAGCGTGTTTTTTTCTCTTTGAGCGTAGTTTTCATTTTTATTTTTTTCTTTTCACTGCAAAACGTCACTTTTATTCTGCTTTGATTTATATATAATTGAGTGAATAGCAGGTACTTTGGTTTTATTTTATTTATTTTAATTTCTCAAGAAGAATAAAACAAATTCTATGAATACCATCTTGTCGAAAAGAATGTCAGAATTAATAAAACCACAATTGCCACCAAAATGGACAGATACCGCCGAAGAAATCATCAAGACGGTAAAAAATCACATTAAAATATCCAAAGTTTGGGATGATGAAGTGGCAGCTTTAACTAAACCAACAATTGATAATTTAATCACTGCAGCTTCTAACTTTGATAATGAGCATGAACTGAAGTTGCTGCATTTGTCGTTTTATCGAAATGTTTCTCCTGATCCAGAAATCAGAAAAGCTGCGAAGGAGGCTTCTAAAATACTCAGAGAATACTACATTGAATCCAGCATGAGGGTGGATATTTTTCAACAATATAAAGCTGTATATGAAGATACCAAAGATGATGACACTTTGGATCCACAATTGAAGAGGTCCATTGATAAACTGTATAGAAGTTTCAAACGTAGTGGTTTAGAATTACCTGAAGATCAAAGAAAAAAAGTTGAAGAAATAACAAAGGAATTATCAAAAATGAGAATTGAGTTTTCTAATAATTTGAGTGAACAGACCGAATTTTTATTATTTACAAAAGAACAATTGGAAGGTGTACCAGAGCAAGTTATTAAACAGTTTCCAGAAATTGATGGTAAATTGAAAGTCACCTATAAATATCCTGATATCAACCCAGTCATTAAACATGCTATAAATCCTCAAACAAGAAAAACTGCAGTCTTGGGTAATCAAAGAAAAGTATCTCAAAATGGGGACTTATTGAAAAAAATTGTCATCAAAAGAGCTGAAAAGGCGAAAATTTTGGGTTATAAAAGCTATAGTGAATATGTTTTGGAAGAAAGAATGGCTAAAACTCCTGAAAATGTTTTAGAATTTGAAGATGACTTGTTGAATAAATTGACACCAAAGGGTGAAAAAGAGTTGGAAATTTTGAAGTCCTTAAAACTCGAAGAATATAAAGATAAAAATTGGGATACGACATCTAAAGAAGCGCAAGATTTCCATATGTGGGATTTAAATTATTACCATAATATGTTGTTGGAAAAAAATTATAATATAAATGATCGAAAAATTTCTGAATATTTCCCATTAGATAAAACACTTGATAGAATGTTACGTTTTTATGAAGCTTTGTTCCAATTAAAATTCGTGGAAGAAAAAAATCTTTCAAAAGATTATTATTGGCATCAAGATGTGAAATTATTTTCCCTTTGGAAGACAGATTCCCAAGATAATGAATTTTTAGGCTGGATTTATTTTGATTTACATCCAAGAGCCGGTAAATATTCACATGCTGCCCATTTCACTCTCAAAGCAGGTTTTTATGATGAAGTCAATGCTGTTAAATCAAGACCTGTTAGTGCTTTAGTGTGTAATTTCTCAAAACCGACTTCAGATGAACCCGCTTTATTGAAGCATGGAGAGGTTAAAACTTTGTTTCATGAGTTAGGTCATGGAATTCATGCTTTGGTATCTGATGTTAAATACTCTATGTTTCATGGAACACGTGTTAGTCGTGATTTTGTGGAATGTCCATCTCAAATGTTGGAATATTGGTGCTGGGATTTTGATGGATTGAAAAAAATTTCCTGTCATTATCAAACAGGTGAACCATTACCAGATGATCTCATCACTTCCCTTATGAATACCAAACACGTCAATAAAGGGTTATTTTCTTTGAGACAAATTCATTTGGGCTCTTTCGACATGATATTACACAATTCTACGGATGGTAAAGTTGATTTCGATGCTGCGTGGGATAAATTGCGAGAAAAAATTAGTTTAGTAACCCTTGGTGGCGAGCATACTGTGGGTTACAGCTCATTTGGTCATATGACAGGCTATGCTAGTGGGTATTATGGATATTTATACTCTCAAGTGTTTGCTGCGGATATTTATTATACTATTTTTAAAAATGATCCATTCAATAGTAAAAATGGAATTAGATATAGAGATACGATTTTGAAGAAAGGAGGATCACAGGATCCTATGGATATGTTAAAGGAATTATTAGGTAGAGAACCTAATTCTGATGCTTTCCTTCAAGAGATTGGTGTGGCAAAAGACGTCGTTGATTCGAATAAATTATAGATTGGAAACTTGAATAGAAATAGAACTTTTCTTTTTTTTTTATTTCGTTCATTTCTTTATTATTATTATTATTATTATTATTATTATATACCATAGAACAAAATAAAAACTGATATTAGACAAGTATTCGCAACTTTTTGACTTTATAACTTTAAGAATCCACTTGCCATATGGGTCCGCTTCCTAACCGCTTGAGGATTTCTCACCCAAAAAAAAAATGAATAAAGTAAAAAATAAAAAAACCAAAGGATGTTTTCAAAAGTCTGAAAAATCATAAATTACACCTACATAAACAGTAAGATTCACTGAGACATCAAAATTCATACATTGGAGGTCAATTGATAGAAATTCTTAAATATGCTGTACATAAAAATTCAAGATAAGCAGCTCATTACATCGCCGGTATATTATAGCACCAGTATGCACTGCGGCTATTGCAAACTTGAAGACAAACCTATCACTTCAACATCTCTCAAATCATCTAGCGTTGGGCTTCATCTTTACAAGTGCTCTCCGGCAAAATATGAACAATTGATGAATCGAGGTTTTAGAAGATCAGGGGAATATTTGTATAGGAACGATTTGGTCAGGAATTGTTGTCAATTGATTACTATTAGAACAAGTTATTATCAAACTTCAAAAGGGGAATTTTTTAAACCTTCAAAAGAACAGAAAAAATGTATCAATAAATTTGCAAAATATTTGAACATTGACCTCAAAAATAAAAAAAACACTTTCGATTTCGAAAATTCAATATTAAATTTCAATAGAGAAGTTGATCCAAAAATTTTTCGAACAGAACTTGAATTAGCCAACTTTAGTCCTCAAAAATTTGAATTATTCAAAAAATACCAAATCAAAGTTCATGGAGATGGCCCTGATGAAGTTACACGAAAGTCATTTGAAAGATTTTTATGCACAAATCCTTTTAAGGCAAAATACGGTTTCCGGGAATTACAAGATATGAATAAGTGGTATCTTAATGAGGGTCTGTTAAAAGAATACCCACTAGTTGGGGCCTTTCATGAATGTTACTACATTAACGACAAATTAGTAGCAATATCAGTCATAGATATCTTACCAAATAGTGTTTCATCTGTATATTTTATCTGGGATCCTGACTATCATCAATTAGGACTAGGGAATTTTTCTGCGTTGAGAGATATGATATTGACTCACAAATTGAATAAAAAACATTATTATTTGGGTTATTTTGTTCCAAATTGTCCCAAAATGGTTTATAAAAAGAAATACGGAGGGGAATTGTTAGATATAATGAACCATAAATTCGTGGATATTGATTATTTGGAAAAAAATGGACTTTTAAAAAATGATTCTCCATTTGTTTTAACTCAAGTTGATAAAGACTTTGACACAAAAAATTACAGATTGAATAATTTGCAAGAATTTGCTCAATTATCACTGCGTCTTCATTTTGATCAAGACAAAAAAATTTTTTTTGATGATGATTTAAACCATGACGAGTACCCTGAGACTTGGATAGTTCCTCAAGGGAAAAAATTGATTGATATTTCAAATGAAATTTATGGTGAAAATGGATTTTTAGATAGAAACTTCCAAGAAATTGTTAATTTTACGGACTCAAATTTGAAAAAATTTTCATTTCGCAAAACTGATCCGGCGCCAAATGTTTTCAAACTAACAAAAAAAAATTTAGATCAAACTGCAGCTGAATCATTTAATGATGAAAACGTCGATAATAAAGAAGAAAAAATTGTTGTTGATGATGGAGAAGATGATATTTATCTAGAAAATCCTAATGTCCTTCCAATGTATTTTTATGGCTCAATCTCATTAAAAAAACTATTCGCCATAATTTTTGTCGATAAATCTTTCTCTTTGAAGAAAGACATAATGCTTCTTGAAGTGAGTCAAGGGGATTTATATGCGATTCCTTATGAATATCTTCTTCAAGAATCTGAATTTTTGACAAAAGCACTCGGTATAATTCGTACTTTAGGTCCGAATATTGCCCAAGATTTGTTAGTTTATTGCTAACAGTGTTTTTTTTGGAAAACTCCTACATCATGTTGACTTTATAAAATAAAAAAAAATAAATTTTAAGAATTAGAATTAAAAAAAAAATGTAATAGAAAAAGTAAGTGAAAAAAAAAAAAAAAAAAACAGTTATAAAATACAGAGATAAATTTAATCATGAAAAAAGCAAGATGAAAAAAAAAGTGGGAAATAAGGAGAGTAAGTAAATAAGCGGATATACAAATTTACCAATTATCAAAAGAATCTAAATGTACAAGTACAAAAATGAAAGCCAAACTATGAAGGTGAGGGAATAATGCTAGAAAAAATGATGATGAGTTGACAATGAATAAAAAAAAAGATAGACGAATGAAAAACAAAAAAAAATCATCAGTTATCAGCTTCAGCAATAGCTCTAGCTTTAGCTTTAACATAATCACAGGCTTTTTCATCTTCCATTTTTTCTTCAAATTCCAACCATTTAGTAAAGAAGAATTTCTTTTGTTTATTTGAAAGTTTCTTTTGAATCAATCTTTCGAAAATGTTTTCAACATTTTCTTTTTCTTGTAATTTGATTTCTTGATCGATATAAACGTTCCATAAATCAAATCTTTTTGGTTTGTCACTAATTAACCCTTCAAATAAAGATCTACCTTGTTCTGGATCTCCCAATTTAAATTCTAATTGAGCAAATTTCTTAACGACTTCAACATGATCTTGCTGTGGTAAAGCTTGTAATGCTTTTGCAAGTAATTCATGAGCTTCTTCTGATTTTTTATTTTCCAAGTAAAATTTACCAAAACTAATCCAAACAGAAATTTCTGATGATCCGAATTTCTTGATTATTGTTTTAAAAAGTTCTTCAGCTTCTTGTTTTTTGTCTGAAAGAATATAAATACCAGCAAGTTTTTGATGGATAGTGAATGAATCCATATATTGACATGCTTTGCTGAATGTTTCTTGCAAAGTTTCTTCATTACCAAAAGTGTTTTCCAAATTGAGTAAAGCAATCCAAAGATTCAATTTTTCAGTTTCTTCACGATAATTAATGGTTTTCAAAGCTCTAGCTCCAATTTCTCTGGCTTTATCAATTTCACTAAGTTGCAACAAAAATGACATGTAATTCATCCATAAAACAGAAGAATTTGGTTCACTGATCAACAATCTTTCAAAATCACTGACAGATTGTGGAGCACGAGTGTTCAATTCAGCAGTTTTATCTTCAATGATAGTTGCTTTCTTGTTCTTTTTACCACTCTTCTTTTGTCTTGCATTTGAGAATTCTTCGTCATAATCGTTTTCATCATCACTATAACCTTCATTATCAATTTGATCAAGAATGCTGGTTGTCCAGTCGAATCCATTGGTACTCAAGCCACCCAATCCAGAAGTACTTAAACCAAGAGAAAGGCCACCTTCTTCGGTATTTTTATCTTCGTCGTCTTCATTTTCTTCTTCTTCATGTTCTTCGGCTTTCTTGTATGCTTCATTAATATCTTGCTCATCATCACTGTCGTCATCATCATATTTGATAGCACCATCATCATCGTCATCATTTGCAGCATCTTTCATTTCCACATCATCATCTTCTTCTTCATCTTTATCGACAAAGAAAGAGGCTTTCATACCTAAGGATAATTGTTTCTTTTTCTTATCAATCGAAAGAACCTTAACTTTGACTTTATCACCTTGACCGAAAAGAGCATTCAAATTATCAATAACTCCATCATCAGAAATTTGACTTTTGTGAGCTAACCCTGAGATATTGTTTGTGTTTTCAAGTTTAACAAAAACCCCGAATTCAGTAACTGAACGAACAATACCATCGAAAATATCACCAATTTGTAAATCATCAAAACTTTTGTTAAGTTTCAATGGACCAGACATTTGGGATTCTTTCAATGTGATCAAAATACGTCCTTCACCTTTAACACTAAGAATACGACCTTTCACAACTTGGTTTGGTTTGAAATTCTTTTTCCAGTCTTTTAAGTATGAATCAGAGATGTCAGAGACTCTAACAAGACCAAACAAGTTGGAACTAAGAGAGATGTAAATACCTTTATCATTAACATTTTTGACAAACCCACGGACAACATCCCCTTGCTTGATATCTTCAATTTTTGTGATTTCTTGATCTTCAACAGAGTCTTCAGTGGCAAAGTTACAACGTAATGACACATTGAATTTTGATGTTTGAGAATCAGCAGAAGATAAAATTTTACAATTGACAACTTGACCTCTTCTATAAACTTCTCCCAATTGTTTATCATAATTTATTATAGCATCAGAAATGTAACAGAAACCAATTTTACGTTGGACCATTTCAACAATCAAAAACACATCATTTACTGATCTGACTTTCGCAGGAACAATTTCTCCAACCTCCAATTTGAAGTCATCATCATGATCGGTGAATTGCTTTTTACCCTTTTTCTTTTCAATGTTAGAGTTTTCGTTATTGAGAGATAACAAGAAACGTTGATTTTCAGCATCGGTTCTAAGTAAATGACATTCAATTGATTGATGTTGTTTGAAATGATTGTTCAAATCATCGGCCCTGTTAGTTTTTAAAGCGTATTTTTTCAAAACTAAACCAACAAGTTTACCTCCGAAAGCTACAAATAAACCTTTATCACTAATAGATTTGACATAACCATGAAGAACGGTTTCAGAATTGATATTTTCAACGTCTTTGAAACTTATTGGCAATATGTCATTACTTGCATCATCAATAAGAGATTTTTTGCCAGTAAGAATAGCCAATTTTGCCTTTTTATCAATATCCAAAACTAAACATTTCAAATCATCACCTTTTTTAACTTTTTTGAAGATTTCACGGTTTTGTTCAAAATTACCATCACTTAACTGACTAGAATAAATAACACCATGACAACCATGGGATTTGATATCACAAATAATACTGTCTTTTGATTTTTCCAAAACTGAAACTTCAACGATGTTTTTACCTATCTCTAAGGATTTCAAACCATTGGTCTTTTCACTCTCGCCTTCTTTTTCTTTTTCTTTTTGTTTGTCAGAGGTTTTAGTTTTACAACTAACAGTCATTTTTTCAGTTTCTGGGTCAACCATTATAACATTAACAGTGACACTATGACCCACTTTCAAGTAATCTTGAGGATTTTTAACAAATGTTTCACTAATTTCTTGTTTTGGTAAAAAACCTCTAACGTTACCAAAAAATGAAACAACCGCACCATTTGGGAAAATGGCTTCAACGGTACCAGAGGTTCTTGTACCTACTTTGATGGTTTTATAATCGCTCAAAATTTTGTTTTTAATATCATCATCGTTTTCATCATTTGTCAAGTTAACAACTAGAGATTTTTTCAAAGTTGCATGAATCTTACCCTTAACAACCCTTAAAACTCTACCTTTGATTTTGGAGCCAGCTTTGAATTTACGTTCAGGATAAACCAATTTAATGTCACTGATATGTTTTGGTTGAACAAATGCTTTATAACCATCGAATATATCAACAACAATACCTTCTGAGCCTGAAACTTGTTCGATTGTGCCAACAAAAAATTCACCAATAGGAATATCTTGGGCTCTGACGTATTTTTTTTCAAGAATTTTAGGATCCATGGTTAAAACATATTGATTTTCAATTGGATTATAACCAATAACTTTAGCTTTATGTGTTGAACCTGGGTAATATTTAGCAGTTACATTTTTGCTTGCATCTGGAACTCTTGAAGAATGAATTTGGCCCAAAACTGATCCACTACCTAATTCAACATAGAAATATTGACCATCAAATGTTTTAATAGTGACTTTTTCTAATAAAAAGCCAATTGGGAATGCTTCTAAAGGATCAAATGAATCATTAAACGGGGTTTGGCTCATTGATAGTATATGAGATAATAATGTAAGTAATAATTTTTTTTCCCCTCCTACAACTATAGAAGCAACAACTTTGGCTTTGACTTTCCCACCAATTTCAAATCTATCTTTAAGACTTTGGAGAGAGTAAATTGCACAATTGTTCAAATTCAATGAAGCATTGATTGTACCAAAGACTTTACAACTAACCCCTTTCTCGGTCACTGTATTAACAATAGCTTCAACAATGTTTCCTGGAACCACAGAATCAAGGGAAGAAATTTGTTCGACAGCGGCATGAGCTTTCTTGTCAGTATTGAATTTAAGAGTGACAACTCTTGAGTTATTTAATTTTTTTGCCACTAAAAATAAGAAAACCGCTCCTTCAGCTATGTTATCAAGTTTGTAACCGGCAGCTTGGACATTTTTTTTAGCAACAAAACCAGATAATTCATGTTTTCCAATGTTGAGCACAAGACCATGATCCTCAACACTTTTCACAGAAGCTTGAACTGTTTGACCTATGATAAAATCATCATCTTCTAGATTCTCATTGACGGATTCTGGTTCAATATTTAATTCGATTCTTTTATGTGATTTCTTTTTGGATTTAGATTTGGATTTTTCATTTGAAGAGGATCGCTGAGCAGGTTCAACGACCAAAGCTCTGAGCCATTGACCTTTTTTCACTAATTTACAAGTATCAGGCAATTCTTTTTCTTCGTCATCATTATCATTGTCATCATTATCACTGTCACTGTCTTCATTATCCGAAGCTTGATAGCTTTCAATTTGCTTACTTACTTCTGCTGAAATATTACTGAGAGGAACATAACCCACAAGATTATCAGGTAAAGCTAATCCAATATCGAGTTTATTTATTTCAACAACTTGACCGAGAACAAAATTTCCAGGAAAAACATTCTTGAAACTAAGATGATCCACTGTAATTTTATCTGTATCTTCTTTTGTTTCTTCTTCAGTATCTTGCTTCTTTTTCTTTTTGTTGAGCTTCTTTTTCTTTTTTGGATTTTCAACAATTGATGATTCATCATTATCTTTCTTTTTATCACTTGAAGATGATTCGAAAAGAACATCTCTAGCCGCTTGATTTGCAACTTCTTTAACTTCTAAAGCTGTTAAAGCTGAAGCACCACCTCTTGGAAATGAAACCTCACTAGACTTAAGAAGAGATGGGATTGGGGCGGCAGTAGCACTGTCGTTAGCAGCATCAGCACTAGGAGCGCTTTGTGATACCTCTGAACTTTTTCTTTTAGCCATAGTCACCTAAATATTAGTCCAGATTTTTGCTTTGTCAAAGAACTATATCTCTGTAAGGTGAGGTGAAATATTATATTATGAACCATATAGAAAAAAAAAAAAAAAAAAAAAAAATTTTTTTTCTTCTTTGAGAATTTTTTGGTGCCAAACCTCATCGATTAAAAGTGCTTCTTAACCTTGTGCTAACCGCACGTGTATATGCAAAAAGAAATAATACTAAAAAATGAATAATCTTTAAAGAACGTAGCTTAAGTTCGTGGCAAAAAAAAGACAAAAAAAAATCTGTTCTTTTGTATAAAAAATTGTTGCGTATGTATAAATTCATCATTAACTCCTTTCTATATTTTATTCTCGTTTGAGTGCTACTTAGAACCATTGAGACAAAAGAATAAAAAAAAAAAAAAATCTAATTTTTATTTGCAAGAATTGCAGAAGATTGCCATCCAGAAGCAGCAATGGCCAACGCAACTTTATCTTCACCAAAGTCAAGTTTCAATGGTTTGTTGACCACCATATCTATACCACTGTGTTCTGCAGAATGGACTCCAAATTTTTCCCTGATTTCGTCAATTCTCCCTAGTCCAAGACACCCACAATGTTGAGGTTCACGGCCCCAACTGTAAAGGTCGCCGTTTTGCATAAGAGCTAAATAATGATAATCGCCAACACTAACATTGATACAATTTTTGTATTGAAGTTCTGCAAGAATTTGAGGATTAGATTTATTCGGCCATGTTTTGTTTATCAAATCGAAGTGCAGTTTTTCTGTTGAGTCTCGGCTTCCAAGAAGAACTTGATCATAATTTGTGAATACTGCAAATCTTTGGAAATTACCGGTGATTTTAATGAATTTATTTTGTGTTGCACCTGTTTGAGCTTCTTGTAAATAATTATTGAAAGAAATAACTTCATAAGCTTCAGTTTTAGATAAATCATCAAAATGCCCATCACTTGGAATATCGACTCTGTATAATTTACCCTTGGAATCTATATAAAGCAAAAAATTCTCACCAACAAAATAATCCAAAATCCGTGATGATATTGGTGATTTTGAAGAACCAGTATTTTTGATAATTTGAAAATGAGCGTTTACCGGGTCATCAATTTTATTATGTTTTTTCAAGACATCTCTTTGGTTCCATACCAAAATACCCACGCCATCAATGTAACAAGATGATAATCCCCAACCAGCTTTAATTTTTGTGATAACATTAATACTTGGGTCTTTTATCACTGTTTGTTTTGTAATTGAATCTTCAAATTTGAGTTTGATGCCAAATTGTTGAGAACTGCAATCCCATGACCAAAGTTGATTTTGATTGTCAAGAGCAATCATTTGACTGCGACCACTACATATCTGGTGAATTTTCAAATTTTTAGTACGAATCGTTCTCGGCAATTCTATTGGATTGATTCTAGTGGTTTTCAGTTTAATAAGTTCTATTTCTTTCATAGCCTCTTTAGAATAAAATTCAGTTTCATTTAATATTGACAAATTGTTTTGTGGAGAATCAATGTTTTCTGACTGGTTTTCATTAGTAGAATTGTTGGCATGGTGGGTTGCTATTTCTTGTAAAAGCCCTGTAGCTACATGATCGGCACTTCTTATTGGAGGAAGACCAACAATGTTGGAGTAATTTTCTTGGGCAATGTCCATATCAAGTAAAGGATTATAATCTCTTTCATCACCAGCTGGACCAGGTCTTTCATTATATCCAGGGTTATAACCAATACGAAGCATATTACCTCGACCTGACAAAACAGTGAAGTTGTATCCACTAGCTGTAACATCTGCCATTGTTATACTTTTTTTAGTTGAAGGTGTTTTATCTTCATTATTTTCTCCTTCATTTAAAAAAGCTTTGATTTCTGTTGGTTTTACAACTGAAGAAACAATAAATCTTGATGCTGATCCCCTATGATCTGGAGGGATATCTTTTTTTTCCAAGCCTAATCTTCCATATTCATTTTTACCCCAAGTATATAAATGACTAGTTTTTCTTAATTTATAGAGGTTTTTCCAATTTGTAGTAGGAATGGAATTGTCGATTCCAAATTGTTTATGAAATAACAACTTGTAAAAAAAAGATGAGGTGAACATTTGTTGAAGATATGCATTGTTAAGTTGCTCTAGAGTGCATATATCATCGAGATCTAATTGAGGAATTATATGATAAAGAATGATATCTTCGCCCAATGATAAAAAAGATAAAGACATTTTGATCTATTTCGTTAATAATTTTCATAGATATTATCAAGCCATGAAATGAGAATTTCTTGAAAATAGTGGCAAAAACAAATAGATTTTGCAGAAAAATAGAAAATAGGAATGCGATGCGATGCGATGATCTTGGTTTATGGGTGGGAAGAAAAACGCAGAAAGATTAGCGGTGGTATGTCCAGATGTTTTCAGTCTATGGGAACTTTACAATAAATATCATATACTGAAAGAAAAAAAAAAAAAAATGATCAAGTTCATTTAATGAGAAATAAGTATAATCCATCGAAAGCGTAAATTAATTTGATGAGTAATTCATTTTCCTTTCAGTAATTGATAGTTATGATTTCCCTAGTTCATCTTTTGGCTGACTAGAAAGATATTTAAGAAGTAAAGTTACATCCTAATTTTGCCAACTCTTTGGCGGTTAGTTTCTGCTACCAAATTCTTGGCACACTATTGCTTAATATGATTTTTACCTTTGATGTTAATTGATGATGAAGACATAGTTCCAACTAAGGATTGATGTTAAGAAATGATTATTTTTGTTCCATAACCTCAATTTTTTTTTTTTTTTTTTGCCTCCGATTTAAACAATAATGAAGTTTGCTAGGTATATGAAAGAGTTTGGACTGTCAAAGATTCATACTGGTCAACAAATATTTAGATAAAGGTGCTATTATTCCAGACTTTGAAACTTTAATTGACAAAATGAATATACGTTTCTTTCAGATCAGTGGATAATAAAGAAAAAAGATTTAATAACTTCTAAGTAAATTAGCTTGGTTACATCATATTCAAGAATTTAATATTCAAAGCGCTACAAATGGGATTTGTTTTCGAGATCTTTTTCCCTTTTTGAATTCTCAACTCCAACACTTCGTGATTTTACCAGCTTCATCAATTAGTGGCTTTTTTTTTCCCCGTTATTCATTCTTTGCTGAAGAGTTTATTTTTTTCTAAATTTTATTGTATTATTCATAAAATATACTTCATCGCAGTAATCATCTCGTGAGTACTTTTCTGCACACCCATGATATGCATGCACTCTTTTGTGTCAACATATTTTCTTCGCCATAATTTTGTTAATAAATCTTTATTTTGTGGGAGTTTTGTAAGATAATTTGATCTTCTTTTTTTTTTAACTACTAAAGATACCCCCAGATTAAAAGCATAATTCACTATTTTTATGTTTCTACGTAGTTTCATATTTATTCAATATGCTTCATGTTGTCAAAATTTTAATTTATTAAATCATTAGTTACAAGATTAATCACTTATAATAATCAATATCTCTTTTTTTTTTTTTTTTTTTTTCATCTTTCATGCCTTCTCCTTCTTTGTTTGTTGTCAATGATTAAGGAGAATAAAAAATTAGCAAAACAAAAAAAGAAAAAAAATACAAATCTTGAACTAAAAAAATAAGCGAACAAAAATATGAAATGCAAAAACAAAAAAAAAAAAAAAAAAAAAAACCAAGTGAATAAGTAGTAGATGATAGCAGAATTCTAAGCAAAAAATTAATAATTAAATAAATGGATTATGAAAATTGGAGTATCATGAGGAATTGAAAATGAGTTTAAAGAACTAAAAAAAAAAAATAGGTAAAAAAAAAAAAAAAAAAAAAAAAAAAAAAAAAAAAAAACACAAAAAAAAAAAACAAGTTCAACACTATTTATTACTCCAACCTAACT
>JASTUB010000144.1:0-33632 GCA_031124825.1 Saccharomycopsis vini
AGAAGAAGAAGAAGAAGAAGAAGAAGAAGAAGAAGAAGAAGAAGAAGAAGAAGAAGAAGAAGAAGAAGAAGAAGAAACCAATGTTACTATTAAAAGATAATTGGAGTCAATTTATTAACCATTTATGATATATATTATCTATTTTGTTTAGTAACGATTATCATATAAAAAGAAAGAAAATAAGAAAGAAAATTTAAAATTTAAAATTTTAATTACTACTTGTGCATAATACATCGCATTACATATAAAACAACCCAAAAAAAAATAAAAAAAAAAAAAAACCGTTTTTTTGAGTGAAAAAAAAAGATAAAAATAAAAAAAAGTTTTTTTTTTTCAACGGCTAAAAAGGGGGTGTGCAGATAGAAGATCTTTTTTAAATTTTTTATTTTTTTTGATTGCAGATACGTTTTTTATTTAATTTATATTACAATTTGACCAATTGAGTCGGCATTGGAATGAAACATTGACAAAAAACACATACATACATACATACATACACAAAAAAAAAAAAAAAAATAAAATAAACAATTTGCAAAGTAATATTTAAATCAGCTATTCTCCATCATCCTACCTCAATATTTTTGTAAATTAATTTTAATTTTTTTTTTTTTTCTTTTTTCTTTTTTTTTGAATTTTCCCTTTTCATATTCATTCCATTTCATCACAATTTTGAAATCTTATTTTCTTTTAATAAACATCCAATTCCCCACCCTAGTCAAAAGTCTAATTAATAATTAAATCATGGGTTTCAGTGACATTTTCAAAAAAAAATCAAAACACCTCACTTCATCTAGTGATCATACTGCTGCTTCCAATTCAGAAAAACTTAGTCAACAATCAATAACAGCTTCAGTGACTCCTTCCCATTCTATAAAAGATTCTCAAATCTCAAGAACAAATTTTGGTTGGGCTTCTGAATTCCCAAAAACTGCAGAATTGGCCGACAGCTTGTTAACTAAGGAAAAATTTAACTGGTCATGTTGCACTTGTGATCAAGCCCAAACATATAAAGAAGATGATAAAGGTTTGGTGAAAGATAACATTGAAGCTGGTCCATTATTTGAATGGTTGGACACTTATTGCAGTTCTTGTTCGCATCCATTTTGCAAACATTGTTCAGAAGGTACTCCAAAGCCTGGTAGATTCATCTAATCTGTCAATGTTTTCAAAATAAAAAATTGTGTTTCCTTTTGTGTGTGTTAATTATCTTGTTTATTAGTTATTTCTGTTGTTTTCATTCTCTTTTCTGTTTTTTTATTTTTCTTTGATTTTGTATTAATGATATTTTTTTTTTTTTTTTTTTTGTTTCCTTTTTTATTATTATTTTTTCGCGTGATACCTAATGAATAGTAATGTTTTGTATTATATTTAATGTAGGTAATAGTGGATTCATTAATTTTTAAAAGTACATATACACATTAACAATCTCATTTTTTTTTGTTTTGTTTTAAGGTGGTGAGTTCAAAGGAAAATTAGATAGATTCCTTTATGAAACTCTAGAGATATCGTACCTGAAGATAGGAGCTGCGAGAGAGAGTATTTTTTATTTTATTTTATTTTATTTTATTTTATTTTTTCATTTTTTTTGAGGAATAACAATATAAGCTCGTACTTTGATTAAATGAGGAATTTTTTTCTAGCTCCATGAAATTCACACATTTTCTTTACAGAATAAAAGGAGTAATGCAAAATAGGTAAACTATAGTCTACACATTAAATTACATAGAGATGTGAATCACATATACATAGATGTACATTTAAACTTATCCATATCCGGCCAACAATTAAAATAAATCAACTGCTATTTCGTTTCCCTTGGATCGAAGACAATCTTTTTTTTTACAAGGATAAATTAACGTTTTTTTTTTTGTTTATTTTTTTTTTCTCATGTACCTCTTTTGCTGAAAGAAGCAATCAATCCTATTTTTGATGGTTTTCTCAAGTAAAATTCATCACCACAACGGTTTGCGTTGACTATAATTGCGTGCAACCCCTTTCAAGTACAAATTTAAAAAATTCTTTTCTCTCTCTCTCTCTCTCTCTCTTTTTTTTTATTACTCAACTTTAAAATTGAATAAATGGATCTTTAATTCTTAGAACAGTTTATTTAAGTATAATAATAATAATAATCAAAAAATCATTAAACAAACTTAACTAATAAAAAGGTTTTGTTATATTGCCTGTTAATTAGAACGTCAAACTCAAATTCATTATTATTATTTTTATTTTTTTTCTCCCCCAATTTATTGTTGCTCGAGTCAAACTCTAACGGTTGAGCGAAAAAAAAAGTAACAACGACAAAATTTTAAAGACAATCAAGTTAAACATCATCAACAAACAAACATTGATTGCATGTACAAATGCAATTCAAATTGTTGATGGAATAATAAAAAAAAAAGAATAACAGAAAAAACAACAATCAAGGAATGTAAATGCAAGGCATCGTCATAAAAAAACTGATTAATCATAAGTTACTGATGTGTATAATTTTTAGTATATTATTAGTCTGGATTCTCATATGAATTTAGGATTTGAACACTAAAATATATGAGATGACAAAAAAGAAAAAAAAAAAAAAAAAAAAAGAAAAAGCTTCCCTACAAAAGAGATCATCATTACGTTTAACAGAATGGATGGGCCGAGGAAAATCAAACTTAAAACTTTTTTCCAAAAACTTCTTTTTCTTTAAAAGAATTAATTCTCATATAGATTATATGTAAAACAATTGAAAGACATTCGGTATGCATCGTCATGATTTCTTTTTTTTTTTTTTTTTTTTTTAAATTGCCAATGGTCCAGCAAATATTAGGAGATCAAAATCATTCAACCAAAATTTTATGACGTACTCTTTAAAGTTTACGAATTTGAGTTTGAACCTCACTTATGAATAACTGGTCAAAAATCCATTTGTTTTGACTCTAGCTTTACTCTTTTATTGTAAAAATTAAGCAAATATATATATATATATATTTTCCATTACATCATTGCTTTGAAAAATGTTCTAATTTTGGAAATATAAACAGCCTACCAAAAAAAAAAAAAAAAAAAAAAAAAAACTAAATCTTGAAAATATGAAAGTGACCCAAATAAAAACTTTGATTCCAGCGAATACTAATTGTGTCAATTGAATTATTAAAATGACTATTGATGAAAGCTGATCTACCGTTGATGAAAATAAAACAAACATTTTCTAAAAGTAGTTCAACAGATATAAGATCATCGGGAGATTACATGAACAAGACAGCAACATTATAAGAATAATGTGCTGTTTGTGTCGATTGATTGATAGAGCTCCCCAAATTTTTTAAAAATACACTTATTCTACTAATCGTCTGTTTCAGTTAGATGAGATAAAAAAAAGGAAGAAAAAAAAAGAAAACTTGGCTACAACTTGAAATGCACAAAATTTTCAACGGAATTTTTTGAAACAGTTAAACAAGAAAATTTATGGGATAGACTTTCAAAACTAAAAAACACGTTGAAATAAAAATATTCCATGGTGGAAAAAAAAACACACTTTTTACTCACAGATAGATCAAAAGTTTATTACTGTTTTCTTCAAATGAATTAATACTAATCTCAAAACACTGGATGTGCACCATCAATAAATTATCGAGTTTGCTTTGATATGAATTATTCTTTTTCATTGTGGATTTTCAAATACTAGAGTGCTTCTGAATATTGGTGTCAATTTTTTTTTTTAGTTCAAAAAATATGTGCAAATTGCTTAACTCACCTGGCATGCATGTTGAAAAAAAAAAATGTACTACAAATTTCCGGATGTCTCGGTTATGAGTTGTTTGTATAAAACGCTATACCATTTGATTCTATTCGAAATTTCATTCAATTTATGTAAAAATAACAGAAGTATAAAATCAATCAGAAATTGAAAAAAAAAAAAAAAAAAAAAAAAAAAAAGCTATTTTCTAACTATCGATTTTTATTTTAGTTCTGTTTGGCTATTTTCAGCCATAAACTTTCTATTTATAAAAAGTTTTTCTGTAGTCTCATGTGTTCAATCACATGACTGTTTTTTTTTTTTTTTTTTCTTGTTTTTTTTTGATTTTTTTTTCCCGAAAAAAAAAAATAAAGACAGGTGCACTATCCAATTAAACAAAATGTCCATCAATATACAAACATCATCAATAATAAAGTAGTAATTTATTACAGGTAAAACATACCATATAACTTTACATTTTTTTATTTTTTCTTTTTTTTTTTTTTTTTTATAATATAAAGAAAAATTGGTCATTTGTGTCTCGCTATTCCCCCAAACCAAACTATTATGTGTGTAAATAGATCGTGCATGTTTTCTTACTCTCAATCGCAATAATACAACAATGTCAAGCTCCCATGATTTCAAAAATGAATTTTCTTTCTCACCAAAATCAAAATATTCTTATAAAAAACAATTGCCATTAAAAATTCCTACTAAATTCATTTTCCACTCTAGTCTAGCGTTACAATTGGCATTATATGTTTTCATATTAACAATTGGAATTCTTAGTGCCTTCTCCACATCTTCGGCATCATCATCATCATCTTCTTCTGATCCTATATTATTATCATCATCATCATCACTAGAAAAATTGGCAAAGGCAAATAATGGCCATGCTAGCGATTATTCAAAAATGAATTCTTCAGCAACTGGTAAAACTCAATATATTTTTTCAATCTTTGAAATTATTAGCAATACAAATAATCATCTTTTGAAATCATTTTATCAAGTTTGCATAGCCCTTTTAACTGCTCTTAAATCCCATATGATGGTAATTGTTATCATCACTCAAATGGTATTATTCAATAGTTGCTCTTATGCTAATATATCATGGTACAATCGTAGTTGTGCCTTGTTAAATGTACTCAAGTTAATTTGTTGGTCAATATGTAATTTGATCATCATTGAAAAATCTGAAGATGAAATAGTGAAAGCTTCACAGCAATATTCCCAACAAAGAGGCTTTTTATCTTGGCTAATTTTAAGTAATGGATATTTTTATATTATGATATTTAAAGTCATTCGCAAAAATGTTCAATTATATGATCAACTATCCAAATCATCGAATTTTACCCATTCCAAATTGAATTCCAAAAAATTATTTAAAATTGATTTTCTGAGTTTTTTCAAAATTTCAAATCTTAGTACCCAATTAAGACTGGTTAATTTGATCAAAACTCTTACATTTGGTTATTTTGGTTATTTAATCCTTCAACTATATTTATTTAGATCCTACTATTACCATCAAGTTGCTAATGATTTGAGTTACTTAAATTTGTACAATTTATTGTCATGGGTGGTGATATTTTATGATTTAATTTTGGATCATCTTGTTTTTAGCGTGTTTGGGTTTGCTAATTTCATTGATAATAAAAATGAAACTTTAAATCTTGTCATTACTGATAATGACAAATCTCTAGCTATTGATTAGCATTTCAGCATTTTCAATTATAAAATTTTATATTATTTTCCTTTTTTTTTTTTTTTTTTTTCTTTTCTCTCCCCTTCTTTTGCATGGTTTCATTTACCAAATTCATCAAAAAAAAATTTTTGACGAGCAATCTCAATAAACATTAATAATTTTAATTTGAAATCAATCATTTGATTTGGAAGAGTGTATTGTTTTAACAAATTGAATGTCATCAACTGTTTAATAACCACTTTATTATTGTTATCTTTTCCGGTTTTAAAATAAAACAAACTTACAATTGTGCTCATCAAAAACACTCCAAATTTCAATTTTTCATCATCACTACTACTCTTGATTTTATTATTATTTTTATTCAACTTTTTTTCCAAAGATTTAACAATTTTCTCAATTTGTAAATCATCAATTTTTTGAAACACTGTGCCACGAAGTTTAGAACAACAATAAACTCTGAAATATTCAGTAGTAAACTTCATTTTAGCAAGCTTAATATTGACCTTAAAATTCAAATACAAATATTGTGAAATATCAAACAACCACCCAATGAAATTTCTAATTTGACCAACAATAATTCTGGAAGCCAATATCGTCTCATTAATAGGTCCAATTTCATGTTTTTCCATGATTTGTACTTTTGAGTAAAGAATCTTGACTAATTCACTCTGAGACATTGATAAAAATCCTCTAACAATATCAAACCCAGAAGATAAGAGGTTTTTATTATTTACTATAATCTTTCTTCTTTTTTTCCCATCATCATCTTTTTTACTTTTTTTTGAAACTAGATCGAGTGGAAATAAACTGCAAAAAAACTCATTTCTAAGAGGGTCAAATTGAATGGTTTTATATAGAAATTCATTACAAAAGCTTTGTTGATCATCATTATTATTGTCAATCAAACAGAAACAACAAGAGTTGTCATAATGGCTCAATTTTAAGACAGTTTTGATATCAAAAAGCCATTGACTATCAATAAAATTTCCAAAATTTGCCAATGTAAATTTTGGTAATTTGGCTAATTGCGGAGTTGGAAACAAGATTTGAGCTTCATCACTTATTTGGAAAATCCATTGCAAAATTAATTCTAATAATTCCAAATCATTGGAATCACTGGAATGATTATTATTATTATTAGAATTATCATATACTAATTTGGATTTTAAATATTTTTCCAACGCGGCTATTCGACATTTCGGTTTCTTGTTTTCAAGGTTGGCGCTATAATCATTCTCGAAGTCAACCAAAGTTGGTTCACTATTGGAAGTTAAATCTTCAGCCATATTTTCTACTTTTTTTTCTTCTTCTTCAAGCTTTGAAACAGTAATTGATTAATAATAAGAAATTAATTATTGAGAATATCTTTGTTTTGAGAAATAATCGTTAATTACAAAGGCAAGATTTTTGAAAAAAAAAAAAAAAAAAAAAAAAAGAAAAAAAGAAAAGCATGTTTCCTTGTGAACAAGGAGGTGGGTGGGTGGATGAAACTAATCAAAACATTATAAAACCGCACAATAAAATTACAGATGAACTAAAAATAATTATGTATATAAATGAAAACAAAGAAAAAAAAAAAAAAGTAATAATAGAAATGAAAGAAAAAGTAATAAAATGGGGTTCAATAATAGACAGGAGAGAAAAATTGATGATTATTGACAATAAAACAAAATCATTTCAATAGAATTTTCGTACAATTTTTTTTTTTTTTTTGTTCTAGGCAATGAAACTCAATATAACATTCCAAACTAAGTTGACCAAACAATTGCATGGAAAAATCAAATCTGGAGGCAATATACTAAAGCTTAATATTGAAAAACTTGGCCAAATCAAATAACTAATTTTCAAGCTTTTCAAATAATTAACTTTCAAATAAGTGTAAACATCGTTATTATTATCCCAGATAGCATTTAAAATTAAAAAAATCAATTGGAAAAAAGGTGATCCAATCAATTGATCAACGGCCACTCTAGCAAATATGTTTGAAAATTGAAATAATAACATGTCGATCCAAAGTGACGTTAAGATACCATTAATGCATCCCCAAAAGAAAAACTTGCAAATATTCGAGAGATTATAAAGTTTTTTATAAAATTGATTAATCAATTGAGCTAAAACACATGATATGGATCCAATAGCTGTAGTTATCAAATATGGATGATATTGCAATTTCAATTCTTCATAATAATGGATCAAATAGCCTAAAAGGCAAAATGAAACAATAATTGCAAGAACAGTAAACTTTTGATGCTTTCTTCGTGCTGGATTAAGATAATTAGGAGATATTGTAGATGAACTAGATGTATATGATGGGGATAAGATCGATGATTCAATATCTTTTTCATTGTTTTCCAAAGTTGAAAAAATTTGGGAGTATAGATTCTTTGTTGTTGTTGTTTTTGTTGTTATTGGAGAATAAGGTTCTGAAGAAGAGAACTGATCAAGTTCAATCGATCCAGGAAACTTTTTGGTCGTCATTATTTATGTTGTAATGTGAAATTATTTCGAGTCCGGGGTTAAACCAAGATAAATGATGCTTTATTGCAAAAAAAAAAAAAAAAAAAAAAAATAGCTATGCTTTATTGTTTCTTTGTTAATCAGTATGTTTGAGTATCTATCTCTATAATTGTTATTAATAATAAAACCAATAGTCTCAATATGTTTTCATTGTATAAGTATTTTTGAAATTCTTAAGCAAAATGAACAACAACAAAAAAAAGAGAAAAAGTAGAAGAAAAAAAAATAAGACTGAAAATTGCAAAACGCACGCAGTCACACTGATTCATTAGAACATTTGTTATAATTATTATTGTTCTTCTTTACAATTAAATTGTGTCAATTGACCTGTATAATTGAATTGAAATTATTCATTAACTTCTATTTACAAGTTTCGACATTAACTCTTATTTAAAACGATAAAAAAAAAAAAGAAAAAAAAAAGAGTAAAAGGGCAAAAAAAAAAACAAATATCAACCCCTTCATTTCTTGTTCATTCAAATTATCGTTCAACTATTTTACATCATACCTGGCATACCTGGCATACCACCCATACCTGGAGCAGCAGCTGGGCCCTTTGGTTCTGGAACATCCACAATAGCACATTCAGTTGTAGCTAATAATGAAGCAACACCAGAGGCATCCAACAATCCACTCTTAACAACTTTAAATGGGTCAATAATACCAGCTTTGATCAAATCAGTATATTCGCCTTTAGCAGAGTCAAAACCAACATTAAATTCACTTCCATATTGGTCAATGACTTTACCAACAATAACAGCACCTTCTTTACCAGCATTTTCAATGATTTTTTTGGCTGGTTTTTGAATGGCTGATTTGATGATATTCACACCCAATTGTTGGTCAAAGTTATCGACTTTCAAGTCGTTCAAAATTAAAGAAGCTTTCAATAAAGCAGTACCACCACCTGGCAAGATACCATCTTGAACAGCAGCTCTGGTGGCGTTCAAAGCATCATCGTAACGATCTTTCTTTTCACCAACTTCAACTTCACTAGAACCACCAACTTTAACGACAGCAACACCACCGCTTAATTTTGCTAAACGTTCTTGTAATTTTTCTGCTTCGTAAGAAGAAGTGGCTGGGTCAGCCATAGCAGTTCTGATTTGTTCACATCTTTGTTGAATATTGTCTTTTAAACCTTCACCGTTCAAAACAACAGTGTCTTCTTTTGTGATGGTGACAGCACCACATTTACCCAATAAGTCAATAGTGGCATTTTCTGGTTTAATGTCTAATTCTTCAGTGAAAACAGTACCACCTGACAAGATAGCAATATCACCCAAGATGTTTTTTCTGTTGTCACCGAAACCTGGTGCTTTAACAGCACAAACTTGAACTTGACCTCTTAATTTATTCAAAATACAAGCAGCAAGGGCTTCACCTTCGATATCTTCGGCAATGATCAACAATGGTTTTCTGTATTTGTTGGATAATTCCAAAGATGGTAAGATATCTTGGATGGTAGAAATTTTCTTTTCACTAAGCAATAATAATGGGTTTTCAAATTCACATTTGCCGTTTTTAGTGTTGGTGATGAAATATGGAGAAATAAAACCTCTGTCAAATCTCATACCTTCAGTAACTTCCAATTCATCTTCCAAGGTTTTGCCTTCTTTGATGGTAATGACACCTTCTTTGCCAACTTTTTCCATAGCACTAGCTAATAATTGACCAATGTGCTTGTCACCGTTAGCAGAAATGGTAGCAACTTGAGAAATTTCTTCAGAAGAAGTAATTTCTTTTTTGTTTTTAACCAAAAATTCAATGATTTTTTCAACAGCTAATTGGGAACCTCTTCTCAAATCCATTGGGTTGCAGCCAGCAGCAACGTTTTTAACAGATTCAGTGAAAATAGAGTGACCCAAGACAGTGGCAGAAGTGGTACCGTCACCGGCGCTTTCGTTAGTTTTTGAAGCAACGTCTTGCAACAATTTAGCACCCAAGTTTTCGAATTTGTCTTTCAATTCAATTGATCTGGCAACAGTAACACCATCCTTTGTAATTTTAGGAGAACCAAATGATTGTTCAATCAAAACATTTCTACCTTTTGGACCTAAAGTAACAGAAACAGCTTTGGCTAATGTTTCAACACCTTTTAATAAGGCGGCTCTACCTTCAATACCAAATTTTAATTCTTTGTGGGAATAGAAACGAGCTAAAGAGGCAGAAGATTTGCTCAAACTTGGTCTAGCAGCTCTCAACATTGTGCGAAATACTTTATTAATATCTAATCAAAAGATGATTACTTCAAACTGAGTAACAACAAAAGAATTAGATTTGTCATGATAATTTGAAATTTTTTCTCCTGTTTTTCTCATATTTTAGGAAAAATTATCGAAAATTCTGGAAAATGAGTAAGAGAAGGCAGGGTAATCATTTTTTCTCCCCACAACTTCCATAAATTTTACGGAAAGCATAATTTTAAGAGCACTACTAAAACAATGTGATGTATGTATATTTGGGTGAAACAAAAAAAAAAAAGACTACAAATATGTGTTGAACCAACTATTAAAATTTATATTAAAGTACAAACAATAGGTTGCAAAAAAAAAAAAAACGAACTCTTAATATAAATTTTTGAAAGTCAATATTATGCTTCGGCCAAAACACCTTGACCATTTGCTTCAACGAATCCACTTAATTTGTCAACATTGTTACTCCAGCTTTCTAATTTTTCTTTCATAAGTCCAATTTGCTCTGGGTTCATTATTCTAGGCTGGACCCAGCTTACTGTAATTGTTTGATTAACTTGATCTATAAAACCTTTGATCAATCCGATACTTAATGCTCTCATCACTAAGAATTCAACTTGGTTAACGGCCGTTAAAGTATTATCAGAGATTTCTTTAAAGGATAAGATTCTTTTTCCGTTAGGTTTAGCGAAAATGCTTTCGGTAAGTGACATTAAACAGATTTTTTGTTGCAAGAAATGAATATTAGAATATAATAAGGCACTTTTTTCTTTGATTATTGGTAATGAGGCTTGAAACTTTTTCAAATCGCCTTTATTTAATGTGAATAACAATTCCTTGAGCCAAGTGTTTTGGTTTTCATCGTTAAGAGATTCCAAAATTTCATGTAATAATAATTCTCCAAAATTGTAAATATCATCACCCAATAACGCAGCAATACTTAACTCATATGCAATTCTAGTTTTTTCTCCTTGAGGAATTTTCAATTCTAAATGGACTTTTGATAAGGAGGACAAATACAATAATGTATTTCTGTAAAAGTTGTTGTAGTCATTTTTCAATTTATAGTATTCTGCATTTGTGTGGTAGTAGGCGCTGTTGATTTGTTTGTTGATTACGTTATATTGTTCAATCTGAGTGAGTGAGTCGCTTAATATCTTATTTGCTTCTTCAAAATTTGACAAATATAAATTAACCTTTGCGATGGAGATCTGCAAATATAAGTGTGCATTGAATTTATCATCTGTTTGATTATAGGTCTCATTCAAGCCAAAAGAAAAGGAAGAAGTTTTTTCTTTTTCTTTTGATGGTAATTCTTTCACAATTTTGTTGTCGATATCTATCAAATAATTGAGTTTTTCATTATTATCTGAAATTTCATCTATAGACAACAACAAGAATTCAACGAATTTTAACTGATTTATTTTCTTATAAAAACTCAATATGAAATTATTGAAAAGTCTCAATCTAATACCTTGGGACATATCTAAATGATAGAATTCATCAAGTGATTGTGTCAATTGATGCCATAATTTTCTCTCGTAAAGGTCTTCAAAGGTATAGTATAAACCAGCAAGATCTTCATTAGACTCCATTCTAAGAGTTGTGAGGACAGTTTGGGCATCTCCTTCTATACTCATTTTTTGATGTTTGTAGTTACTATTATTCTTTTCAAGTAGCAAAATTAACAATTATTTCTTTAATGGCTAGAAAGAGTTGTTGATCACTATATGGGGATGATTTGGTGGCGACTTTTGTTGATTTTGCATAGCTCTTTTTTTTTTTCTTTGATGGATATGTGGTTGCGTGCCTTGCACACAGAAACTCTAAAAGGACTACGTCTCTATGAGCACCACAGTAATAAACTGATGGTTTATTATTCGCTTCCTTTCCCAGTAATAAATTGTCTGATGGGGTTTTTAACATTCAAAGATAAAAAAAAAAAAAAGTTTAATTAATTTTAATGTAGCTATTTATTTGGTAGCGATCTGGCAAAGAGTTATAAGAAAAAGGACATGAATAAACATTGCATGTTTTGTATTAGAAACCTTGCAAATGATCTGTGTTTCCTAAATTAGCTTGCTATGTAACACCAGTGTAATATTTCATTACGATCACAAATTGGGCTCATTAAATTATTAATTGTTCTTTGTATGTATTAATCGATATATCCACTGTTTTCATCTACATAATATCCCAAACCGTGGATAACACTGAATCCTTGAGGGCTCTTAGTCTTGCTTTCATATTTTTTTGAAGATCATCCAGCAATCCAAATAGTCAGGGTTCTTTTTGTTACCTTTTTCACTATTATTTAATTTTTTTTCTTGTTATTCTTATGTTGCCATTTATGGTCGCAGCACCTATAAACAGTAAGTAGCTGAAAAAATTCTAGTTTTGCAAGATTTTCATGGAACGACGTGATACTTCGTTCCTTATTTCCCAAATACATAGAAAGAAATTGTTCTCAACTAAAGTATAATAGATATGTACAAGTTGTCTCAAAAACCTAAACGAAGGAGATATAAAATACCATTTATTCTATATCAAATTTTTGATGATACCTTTTTTCTGTTCATACATTGATTAATTTCAACTGTACTATTTATTAGATGCGGTGCAATATCAGTAATTTCATGTGTTGAAATCGATTCCGGAAATGTGTTCTATTGTGTAACAGACGGCAACAAAATAATAATTATTATTATTGAATAAAATTCTAGAAGAAATTTTTTTTTTTAAAGAATTCACTTAATTTTTATCTTTAGGTGTTTACCGTATTTTTTTTTTTTTTTTTTTTTTTTTTTTCACTTATTTCAAGATTCAGAGTTGAACTGAAATTTCAAAAAAAAGTTTTATTTTCGACGCCTGTATATGTGAGACTAATAATAAACTAAATTACATAGCTTTCTGTCTCCATACATCACATATTTTGTATGTTGTTAAAGTGGTTCAAATGAAAGCTATCATATATTCAAATATTCTATCGTTATTTGTCAAAACACGTTTTTTTTTTTTTTTAATTAATTTTGAAAAGATTCTTTTTGTTATTATATTTTAGTCTTTATGTATATTAGTCATATATTAATAATTGATTATCAGATATACATGTCTTTTTGTGATAAGTACATTAATTAATTAAAAGTGCCAATAAGTTTTTGCTTACCCTGTCTTCACATACAACCAGGGTTGGTACATAGTACATGCATCCATGCATCATAAATTGAAGTATAGAGAGTCATCTAAATTAATCACGTTTTTTACGCGCTGCGCTGCGCAAATCTATATCTTTTACCCATTCTGGCAGGTATTTTCTTGGGTTGTCTACCCCGATGAGTTAGATGCAAGAAGTGCTAACAAAATTGTGTGTTGCATGCCAATAGATCGGGTCAGCTCATAAAAGCGTGCGCAATTTAACGCTGGGTTTTTATGAATTGAAAGAAAGCAGCAGCATCCTTTGCCTGTATTTTTTTTTTATTTTTTTTGTGTTTTCCCCGTTGCTCAATTTGCTTTCCTATTATATACTATTGATTTTACTTTCCCTAAATAGAATCTTAATTCATTTAGCAATTATCTAGCTCTTTCTTTCTTTCTTCTTTTTGAATTTTATTTTCAAATATTTCTTTTATCGTTACTCTTATATCTTTCTTGTTTTTGTGCTTCAAATCTTCTCAAGTGCCTTTGTCTCACTTTTTATTTTTGTTTTTCATTTTTTTTTTTTTTTTTTTTTTTTTACCTCTTTACACCAATCTTTAACTTCTTCAAGATTGAAAAGAAACTTTTGTCAGCACCAACAATAATGACCTCCCAAGAAAGCCTCAAGACACCAAAAAGACCCTCTCCTGGCTCTCCAAATCGACAAACAGCACATTTTCTTGATCATTCCTCTCATGGTAATGGGTTAGATATATTCAACTTTTCCTTACCATCTTCAAAGTTGCCAAAGCTTGATCCATCAATGCTGGTTCATTCGATTTCATCTTTAGAGTCTGTCCCAGAAGTGACCACATCTGCTTCTAACTCTACTTCTTCTTATGATATGCTCTCTTTGTCCACTCCAAATAGGTCCTCAGATCATCGTAGAGGGTCTTCTTTAACTTTTTTCACACCTTTGAATTCAAACCCTTCGAGAACATCAAGTCCATCAATCAATCGATCTTCTCGTGCAAATGCTACTATTGGCAGTAGCTCAGCAAGATCTAAGAGCTCTAAAGCTCATCATATGGGCCTTCCAAGACTGCAAAGTGCTGGCATTAATCCATTTTATAACCCACCTTCATCTTCTTTATTTATTTCACCTGTCAGATCAACTTCCTCTCCTAGCACTACCCCTTTACAAACTCCATCACAATCCAGTTTCCACCTAAACGCTTCTCCTTTCAAATTAACATTTGAAGAAGGTCAGAGCACTGTTCATTTTAATTCAATTTCTAACAGACCTATTTTGATTCCGAAATCAAAATCATTTAATGGAAATTCACTTAACTCATCTTCTTCGACAACGACTAGTAACACTCCAGCTACTGCTCATGCAACTAGTACTCCTACCACTATTAATAACATTAATAGCTCAAATGATACGCTAATTGACATATACAAGAACTCCGAAAACCAAAATATCTCGCACGTTAACAATGAGAGTAGTTCCCATAATGATTCAACCTTGGAATTTTTCGACCAATTCAACATTGATGGATCATTTATAGAAAATGTCCATTCTCATACTACAAATGGTGCTTTAAATTCTACTAGCAACCATGATAATGAAAATAACAACAATTCCACAGGAAATGATTTACTTTTCAATAATGACTTCAATAGTGGTATCTTTTTGCAAGCTGCAGATTTAACTCTTAAGATGGCAGCCCAATCAATCCCTCAATTTGCTGAAAATCTTGAGCCTACCATGAACTCTCATTTAATGAGCATAGATGAATCCTCAGACAAAGCAAGCTTCAAAAACTCCCCTAGTCAACTTCAGCAACCTAGTAGAATCACTCGCTCAGAAGGTTCCATTAACCTCTCTTGTTATGCGGGCAACGACTCCAACTCATCTAGTCAAAGCTCGACTCTTAATACTCCAACAAGCACTACCACTGGCACAATGTTGGAGCATGAACTGTATAATGATCAACAGCCAGCTATGCATCTGCAATCACACTTGAGCTCATCTAATTTACAAAACAGATTAGTGGGATTTAACCATATACATCCTCCCCATTTTCAGTATTCAATGCCTCAACTACATTCCTCAAGTTCAAATCCACATATTCACCAACTTCATCAACTGCACTTTCTACCATCTAATGGTGGTTATAATCCTGCTAAGACATCTATCAATGTCGGGGTAAATTATGGTTTCCATGTTAATCCTGGCAGCTCTCATGAGTCCGGTGACCCAGTGAAAGATAGTAGTAACAACGATGATAGTATAATTTCTACTAGTGGAATTAGCGCCAAGGCGGTTGCAGCAGCAGCTGCTTTATTACCAGAAGGACTAGATGGTTCTAAGCTTGTTCTCAAAAAATCTAAAAGAGCTAGAAAAAAGTCTTTAACAGAGGGTGGTGAAATTTTGTCCGTTGAGACAACCATAGGAAAAGATCTTGCTGACACTGAAGATATTGATAGTAACACAGCGAGAAAGCCGAAGAAAAATCATGAATGCCCACTTTGCGGCTCAAGATTCCAAAGACCAGAACATGTGAAACGACACATGAGATCCCACAGCACTGAGAAACCTTTTCATTGTGAACAACCAAACTGTGAAAAGAGATTTAATAGAAGCGATAATTTGAAAGCTCATTTAAGAAAAATTCACAGACTACAAATATGATATGGTTTTTTCAATGGGTTGTTTCAGCTCAAACTATTGTTTTTTTTTTTTTGTTTTTTTTTTGAAAACAAGCTGCCTTTGTGTTTTTGTTACTGACTTGAGCTATCATTCCTCAAATGTTTTTTATATTATACAGTCCAATCTTACTAACTTTGTTCTTCCGAATATTATATTATTATTAATTTTTTTTCTTTGATGTGTGTTGAATTTTTTGTTATTTTTAAACTTCTATTATGGTGGAAAAGGTTGTTATTTTGTTTTTACATTGGTTGACTTTTTCAATATTGCCCGCATCCATTTTTTTTTTCCCCACTTTTAATTTCTCTTCACTAGCATTTTTCTTGTTCTTCGCCTATTCTTTAATTTCTCCTAATCAAAGAACCTGAATTTTATTTCTCTACTATGAAGTCATTCTATATAATATATTCATTCATTTTCTATTTTCAATTATACTTTTCCGACTCATTTTTTTACAAGGATAGTAATAACAACATCAACCACAACAAAAAAAGGGTTTCTATAAATATATATATGCAATAATATCAGTTGTTTTTGTTTCTTCACTCTCTACTTTTTTATTTTTTAACTCAAATGTTTAGATATATCATATTTTATTCATGAGATGAATAGAAGTAAGATTTTAGGAGAAAAATAAGAAAGGAAAGAGAAAAGCATGCTTATTCTGAAAATGTATTTGTAAAATTGATTAATTATTATTTTTAATTATCGCCTGTCAAATTTAATTACTTGATTGCCACGAAAAAGTGTAAATAAATAACAAATCAAATAAAATAGAAGACATACTACATCAAGTACGCATAAAAACGCGTTAGCTTTTTCGAATTTAATTCTCTATTGCTTAGCAAATTAATCAATTAACCAAATGATAGAACTATTTGATTGATTAATTGGTTGTAATTTTTTAGTTTTTTGAAGATTTTGAAACCCAGACTCTTGGTCATACGCAAGTTTATGTATTTTAATTATAAATTATCCCTAGTACAAGAGATTATCTCGCTTAAATCTCTTTGTAGTTATATTTTCTCAATTTGAGAATTAGATTTTAATAACATTGTATACATACCTGGCTACTTAATGTCTTGCTATTAGCTGTAGTTAACTGAGAGCTATTGATTGTCTTTTTAAATAACAATCACAAAGAAAGAAAATAAACAAAGGGTTGAAAGATAGTAACCGCTATAACACATTGCGCAGAATTTTGTGTTGCGAAGCGTATAAAAAAAAAGTTTTTGAATAAACGCGTTTGTTTACATTTTTTATTTATTTTTTTTTCTTGTTTAAAAAAAAAAAATAAAAAAAAAAAAATAAAAAAAAAAAAATAAAAAATAAAAAAACACGCGTTTGAAGTCACGTGTGTTTTAATTATTAATAATATATGACTAATGATGGTTGGAAAAGAAAAGAGAAACCTCCCGCAGTTTATTCAGTTAACCATGTTTTATTCTTACTACTAATCAACTGTCTGTGTTAAATTTTTTTCATCTTTTTCTTTAGAAGACAAATAAGATAATAAAAATGACGTCTATTAAAAGCAAATGAAAACATGACTGAACAAAAATAGAAACAGAGAATGGAAGCAAAAAAAATAAAAAAAAAGGAAAAGCAAGAGAGAAAATATTTAACCCATAACTTGTAACATTTTTTCATAAATTGTGAACACTATACCACCGCTAAAAAACAATCTTCCCAATCTTGGGGTAGCACCTCTCCAAAAAGTTTTCAATCCTTCTTCTTTATATATCTTTAAAAAACAATCAAGTGTACTTTTATATCTTTCACTAGCAGTAAGTGATTGCATTCTAGTTTTAACTGTATCTATTGGCATTGTAGCATATACGGTGATGACACCTGCAAGTGACCCAATCAGGAATAATATACCAGATCCCAAAGTTTCATGAGGTTTTAGTCCATAAAATGATTGTACTTGGGTCTTGATGGAATTATAAGTCCCTAATCTAACTGCTTGATTTGCAGCTTGACGCATTGTCACTGGCAAAAAACCAGAATAAATTTTTTTGATACCTAAATCTTTGATACACAGAATACTACCAAAAGAGTTTGTATATTTTGGATTTGGTGATCTCTTGTCATCAATCAATGCAATTTTAATGGCTTCTGCAGGAGTGACTGCAATTAAGGATTCAAGAACACCTGCCCCAAGACCAGCAATAACACCACGAGGACCAGATAATTTTCCCTCAGTATCAACAAGAAGTTTTTTAATCGAATCGAACCCAAAGAAACGAATAGAGGCTTTGGCGGTGTTTCCTACAACAAAAGCTGGACACCCCACATAGAGTGACCCGACACCTTGGGATTTGGAAACTTGATAAATAACAACAAGAGGATTTCGAGAGGCGGTTGAAGATTTTTCGAGAAGTTGTAACCTTGTCTTGGTAAATTCAAATGGATATGTAGCAATACCTTCAATTGCACCAGCAACACCACCAGCAATAAAAGATTTAGCTGGATCCACTTTTGGTTTTGAATCTTTGGAGGACATATTGTCTTGGTTATAAATTATAGACGGTTAGATTTGAGCTTCCTTTGCTTTTATTATTAATAATGTTATTATTTAGTTTCTTTGAAGTAAGACACTAAACTTAATGATAGTGTAGTTACAGACTGGTATAAATAGGAATTTTTTTTACTTTTTTTTTTTTTTTTTTTCAAACTCGTACAATGATTTCTGAGGTGTAGTCACAGAGGTGTGAAAAAAAAAAAAAAAAAAAAAAAATACAAAGTTGAGTCATACCTGCCAAATAGATTTCGGTAGTGCGTCAAATGATGTCCGAGAAAGTGTCAAAATTGAATAGTGTATGACAAATTGAAGATTGATTTTTGCTTGTATGTATATCTTTAAATTGATTATATATAACATTTTTGAGAGAAAATTTACTTTTATTTTATGAGAATTCATTCAATTAATGTGATTCAATATATATTAAAAAAGAAAATTAGAAATATTCAAGGTTATGATAAGGTTGCTGCTTCACCAGTCGTATGACGATAACGCACCAGGTAGAATTTACCCTGAAACTTTATATTTAAATTATCAATCTACTACATTAGCTAAATGTTTATTAGAATTTGCTAAACCGGTTAAAATCAGTTTAGAAGATACTAAAAGTATTGAATATTTATATTTAGCTGGAGCTAATGCTTATGGGTTAGATAAAAAATCTCAAAATACTTTATACACATATACTTTCCTCATCAGTTATTATCACGATCTTCCTCACAAAAGCTTAGACTATTTAATTGAAAAATCTGTTTCGCAAGATTGATCGTTCCACTTATTACTAGCACGTTAAATGAACGACTTGATGTTTTTTTTTTTTTTTTTTTTTTTTCAAATAGCTTTTCATGAAAACTTAGGTTGTAAAGCTAATTTTTTACAACCTAATAAGCTCTGCCAATTGCATCTTTTCGAGTGTAGTTCAAAGTCTATTTAGTATTACTTAAAATTAGGTCCCAAGTTGAAAATACTCAGGATGTAGTACACAAAAATTCAAAAAAATTCACAGTAAGTTTGAAGTTGCAAAAATAATTAATCTAAAAGATAACATAGCTAAAAGAAGCCAGCAAAAAGAAATGATATCCACAGATAAGATGTAAGGAACAAAAAAAAAACAAAAAAACAGAGCAAGACAAGTGAAAAACTATTAAAGGGGGGAAAAAAAACGAAAAATAGAGAACCGAAGAGAATTATTTTAGGAAACAAATGAAGAGAGTGACATGCTGCTTGATCCACCAGACAGTTAAAAGGTGAGCAGAAACTGTAGGGGAAAAGAAAAAAAAACATTAGCTATAGTACGAGATTTTTGAGATTGTATTTGAAATTAATAGTATCACAGGGAATAAATACTTCTAAACTTCTTCAAGAGGAACTTCTGATTCAACAATGTTTGATGGACTTTGCAATATCACTTTTTCCATTTGTTTGGCTCTGTGATAATCTAGTAGACTTTTGATGAAAATAAAAACACCGACAGCAACTAATCCATAAGCGAATATTGGGGCGCTATTTTCATCAAAATACTCATCATTTTCAGCCACCTCATCACTATTACTTTCCATATTTATTCTATCAATAGATGAACGAAAATCATCTATAGAGCCTTCCATCACATGACTTGGGTCTACGTCGATTTTATTTGGATCTACTGGTTCAAATTTCAGACTTTCTTGGTCAGAGCTACCCACACCCACTCCATTGAATGCTTTGAAAGGCCTGCTTAAGAAGTGATCATCTGGAATCATATAATACCCATACGACATAAAAGTTATACCCAAGCCAGCTCTTGATCCTTCTTTAGCCGCATGTGTAGTATGTAATAGATAAGTCAACAAAAATCCAACAAATTGAAAAGCTGAACTCACCATTAAATTCCAGATAAAGTTGATGATGTTTCCCACTGGTAATCCATCAACGTATACACCTTCTCCATATTGTGAAAATACTGTTGATTCCCAATACAAAGGTACTGCATCAGCAGCAGCTTCTTCGTAACTTGGAGGAATATCGTTGACTTCAGGTTGTTGAAGAGTAGGCTTTGCCATCATATTACTAAAAACCCCATCATTTTGTAAACCATCGCCCATCACTTGGCCATGATATGAATTTAAGCATGTTGTACTAGAAATTAAGCTTGGAAATAATTTATGAAGAAGTTTTCTACCAGGGGTATTAGATGTTATTCTGTCAATAGTTCCGGTAACTCTCTGACCTATTGAAAGATGAGACTGTCGATAAAGACCACGAGAGCCATTTAAGGCCGATGCACTGCTAATGTGATTGTCATTTGACGTTATCATGGATGTCGCGGAAACAAGACCTCCAGCAAACTGCTCATCAAGATTTGAATCGCCAATAATACTATCGTCATCAGCATTATTTAATCTATCATCAAAATTTTCGTTAGTATTAGAATTTAAATGAATTTGAGAAGTTGAAGGATTTAAAAATAATACACTATTATTATCAGATGTATCGTTCCGGTTGATGTTGCCCAAGCGGTGGTCAAACTCATCAAATGAAGAGAGAAGATGTGAAGATTCATGGTCATTTGGTATTGATCCATCAAAGTCTTTTAATTCTAAACTGCTTGATGAGTCTTGATCAAAAACTGTTTCTGATCCTGTTTCATTCAACTATAATAATGATTAGTAAAGTTATTCTCCATATATGTCATCGCAATTATTTAATATCGCAAGAGTGTCTTTCGCCACTAAACAAACGACACACACATACTTTTTGATAACGAGACATAATTAACAGGCAATATTGAATTAATTTTAATAGAATAAATACAAGGAGAAGTAAAATGCTGGGGGTAAAAGAACAATAAAAAAAAGTAAATAAGAAAAGGAAAGGATGAAATTAAGAAAGAAAAATTGTTGAAAAGTACTGAAATCTATCAAGCATGTGCGCAGCGGTGGTGGTTAATTAGTTTTTATTGTTTTTTCTTTTCTCTTTTTTTTTTTTTTTTTTTTCGGTTTTTTTTTTCGGAGAAAGATTTTTCAAGCCATGCTTACGAGATTTGCGAACCGGTTTGTAATGATAGTATAATATTCCATAGTATCTACCTGGCAGTTCAAATATCTCACAACAGATCATTAGGAAACCCTTAAAAGTATGGGTATTAGTCAATATACCAAGTCATTTATTCATTACTGCTTGTAAGGTAAAATATTCCTTATCTAGATCTTAAAAGAAAAAAAAAAAAAAAATACGGTAGAACTACATACAGCTGCTGCACAGTATTTCAGAGGAGAGTTTTCCAAAATTCTAATAAGCCCTTTATAAAATTACATTCATACTTTATACAAAAAATATATTAAAAGAAATATTTTTTTTCAAAAACAGTTTCATTTCTTGATGCGCACAATAAGTCTTTCTCCAGTTATGTGTTGAAAACGCACCTTACTATTACCTTGATAACTAATGTTCATCTCGTCATCAGTACCTATTGTAATATCCAGTTCATTATCTTCAGTTCCTAGCTGTGCTTGGTTCTTAATGTTATCCTCAGGAGCTATAAGATGCACAAAAGGTTCACTTTTGGTTTCATAATGCTCAATAGCTCCTTCCACATCTGGACCCAAATCAACACCTCCTGGCAATGTGGTGGTTGGAACCGCAGTTCTATATGTTTTTGGAACCACTGATAATTCAGGTAGATTAGGAACACCTCGTCTATTTGATGATCTAACATTGTTTCTTCTCTTTCTTCTCATTTCTCTTTCTCTATCCTTCTCCAATTTTTCCAAATCAAAATATGATAACTCCTGAACAGTTGGAGTAAAATCTGCTACTCTATTCAAATGATTAGACTGTAAATTACTATCATCAAGATCCAAATTTTGGTCATTCAGTCTAAGCCAAGTTGATTCATCGATGTCCGGTAATAGATTACTTTTCACTTCATCTTCTGCCACCGTTGTTCCATCAAAATTATACCCAACCATATATAATGCCTTGCAGTATAATTGACACTGTTCTCTAATTGAATGAGCTACAGCTGTGACAAATTCACCAGGTAGTTGTAATTCTGCGCATAAAACCTGAGCAAATTCTTCTGGGTTACTATCTTTGTTTAATAAATCCCATTCAAATTTATCGGTCAATCGATGATTACTTATAGTGACATCAATTTTGATTAAGATTCTAACATCATGTCTTCCATCATCTATACTTTCTTCAGGTTCTTTTAGTTCAGGTAACGGAAACGAATTATAATCTAGGATTTGATCATTAACTGATTTAACCACTGACGAAATTAACAGAGGATCTGTGAATTGATAATCTTTCATTGTTTGCCGAACAAACTGCTCTGCTGTAATTAGTCCTTCATTATTATTCCAGGTAAAAGTATCTCGTAGTCTAAATTTGTCCTTTTCAACATCAAATTCTAATCTGATTGGTATTAACTCTTCTTTTTTTGTTGATTCTTTGACCCATGAATCTCTACTGAAATATAGGTGATTTGTGGTCGATAGTTGGGCATTCTTTAGTGAAGATGGATAAATAAGGTCTACTTTCCCGTTTGTGAAACCATTACCAAAACCTTGATACCCATCGCCCCAGATGTTATGTGTATTTGTAGTAATGTTAGTGGTATTTGCTAATTTAATGGAGTGCAAACGAGTCTGTTTAACTCCCTCATAATATTTGTCTGCTATTTCTAAATATTTTTTAGTATCAGCCACCTGAGGGTCGGAATGACTATCATCCTTTGTTATGTGTTTCATGTATTCCATATCTCTGAATGTAATCTGTTCATATAATCTCAAATCGCTATCAATTTTCTTTTGTAACAATTTTGGTTTTTTTATGTTAGTATCTTCGTTATCAAGTTTCTGATTTTCTTTCAAAATGTTTGCATTTTCTTTATCAATATTTTTTGACCAATAAAAAGGTGGGATATGTTGTAATGGCATGTTCATCATCATATTTGCAGCTGAACCGGGATTATTTATAGGGTTTGAAGTTTGAGAAGAAGGTGGAGTGCCTACAGCCATTGAGCTGTTGTTTAACCGATGCTGAATTACTGGTGAGGAGGCAGCACCCACGCCATTGGGAGCACGCTGAGGCAAACCAGTTATACTACCACGATGATGATGTACTGAATTGGCGATAATCGGGGTGCCCGGCTTTGATACACTTCTCATCATTCCTTGTTGAGGTCCTAAAATGGCAGGTTGACCACCCATTACTGCTGCCGCCAGGCTGGGCGGAAATGCATTAAGAATTCTATTAGGTACTTGATGAGGTGAGCCTAGTGTAGGCTTGATATTTTGTGATGGAAAATGTATGGAAGAGGAACTACTTTGTGGAACCTGAGGTGGCATGGGTTTAAATGAACGTTGAAGTCCTGCTATTGGTGATTGGGGAACTGCTTGCAGCAGCAGCAGTTGTGGAAGCTGAGGTTGTGATTGAGATTGAGGTTGTGATTGAGGTGGATTTTGAGCTCCCTGTAATTGTTGTTGGGCCTGAAGTTGTTGCAATATATATGGCGGTATACTGCTTGCTCCGCCTTGCTGATTTGCTTGAAGAAACTGAGCTAATTGTGCTTTTTGATGTTGAATTTGTGCAGCCAGAGGTTGTTGTTGTGATTGCGGCTGTGATTGAGATTGGCCCTGTTGTTGAGACTGTGTTTGTGGCTGATGCTGAGCCAACATACTCTGAGGATACTGTTGGCTTTGTGGCCTCATCATCGAGTGTTGATTCAAAACATTTGAGGCCTGACGTAACGTCTGTTGTTGCTGCTGTTGAAGAAATTGCTGGTACATGCTTGGTGAAATATTTTGAGGAGGCATCCCATTGGTAAAATGAGGCGCATTATTATTATTGCCTCCATTATTACTTTTATTGAAATTCATTGGGATTGATTGGCAGTCAATCTACCTTTCTTGTTTCAATTAAGGTGCTTTGGAAGTCCCCAGTTTTGTGCTCTGTTTATATTGTTGTTGTATTTATTCAGGTCTTTTTTTTTTTTTTTTTTTTTTGTTTTCTTGATTATTTTTGGTGCAGACGCGATTCTAATAAGCTTTTGGTGTGATAATTTGTGATTACCCTGTGTACAAGCAAAAGTATTACTAAGCTGTTATGTGAAAAACATAAATTTAATAATAGTCAATGGTTTTAAGCCCCGCGTCTACATTCCCAAATTTCTACCATAAAGAGAACTAGGGGGACGGAAGTCTAAAATCGATTTCTAAACATTCGACATGAAAGAGAATTTTGTAAAATTTCTTAGATAAAGTAATCAATTTCACACTGTTATCTAAACTGCGACAGCTTTTCTGTTCAGATTTGTTAAGCACATCCCCTAAGTAGATTAATTTAAATTAAACTCTAATCGAATTTTAAAAAATTAAAGCTGTTTGGTTGGAATTTTTAATATTTTGATTAATTTCAATAATTTACAGTTGTCAATACTAGAGTAGTACAACAAAATTACAAGTTACATTGCCACTATCAAAAATAATAACAATAAAAAAAAAAAAAAAAAAACTAATTGTTTGGAGAACATACACATTATCTTTTTGTTTAAAACAAACAATGTAATCGATGATTTCTCATCAGAATCCCGTCACACTCTTTCCTTTGAATTTTGAGACAACCCCACCTATTTGATCAAAGTGAACCAATTAAACGGTGATCCAACGTATGTTCCTCAAAGTGGAGTAGATCAGTAATCCAAAAATTAGACAGACTTTCACATTTTAATCAAGTGAAAATCCAAAGAGCCAATATTATTTATGAATAACCTTTTAGGAATGGATAGACTGAATGTTACTAAGTTTATACGCGTTTGACTATGTCTTCAATAAGAATTTATCGATTAACAATAATAACAATCGATAATTGAGCAAACCTAATAACCATGAAACAATTCTAATAATAAAACAATACTAATATCAACAACATCTATATCAGTCAACCACAGTTGGGGAGTGGCTGAACATAATCTATTTTTCCGGTTTTGATTCATTAGTTTTGGTTCACTGGTGTAATATTTTACTCGAGGATTTTTCCACTATTGAAGTAGAAAAAGGGACCGGATACAAACTAGTGAATGATGTCGCTATTCACGAATATTCTTTTGAATGTGAAATAAAGTAGATTTGAAATTTGAGACCTCTTGAAGGTTTGAATGACTTTTTGTAGAGAATGCCATAAAAGTACTTAATGACAATCAAAAGTTTAATTCATCCTTCGGACTGAATTCTCTATAAATTATATCTTTCTTTCTCTTTGGTTTTGGTTTTGGGAAAAATAAGTTGATACATGGAGGTTTTATCACTTTTTCTCTGTTTGTACAAATTTTCCGTAGCTAGTGCCTCTTATGCACCCCGCAATGTTTAACATGCAGACCCAATCTATTTTGTGGTTCATTTGTTTTGAAATCATTACAGAACAAATAGTTACCTTGCTTTGGTTATAGGCGGGCTCAGAAATTAAAATTAGTGATAATGGGTATTGTTTATAATTAGTAGGTCATGAAATAGGCACTAAAAGAAAGTTTAAAAAGAAAATACAAAAAAAAAAAAAAAAAAAAAAAAAAAAAAAAATAAACACACGGATCATGTACGACTTTGTACAAATTGGTAGCCAAGATTTGAAAGTGACTAAAATTAGTAAAACGAATTATCAGGTGTGTGAAAAAAAAAAAGTATGAATATTTATATTTTACAGTCTCTTCTTTCGATTTTCCAAAATTTTATTTCTCTCAGATTCTTGATATAAAAACATTCTAAATAAGAATTAAAACATTTTTTTTTTCAAGAACTAGAATATTTTGAATTAAAGAATAAGAAGAAACCCCCACCCATAGAGAGTTCAATGTTGATATTGGCACAGATTATTCTGCTTTTTGCTTGGTCAGCTACTGCTGTTTCTGTTTATAACTAGAACGGTACATTGATTTTGCACCTGAAAATGGCCTCCTTACTAGAGGTTGGATTTTCTTAGATTATTATTCAAAACCTGAAGATGGTAGAGTCCCTAATATTGATCCATCTGGTTTCCAAACTCAAAGTGGCAGATTCGCTGAAGCATTTGGTTCTGATCCATATCTTTTGGGTGAAGCAGTTGCAGAAACAATTGAAGGAATTCAAAGTCAAAAATTCAACAACACTTATTCTTGTGAAAATCCTGCATTAATTAAAAAGGTTTTGAAAGATGAGATGGAGTGGCTAATTAACTAACTCTATTTCTAATGAAACTGTTCAAATTGATAGATGAGATGACGCAGTAACCAGTATTTCAATGACAAAAATATCACTGCCAGTTTTCCGTTTGGTTATGGTTTGTTTTATAATGATTTCACTTATTCAAACTTGAAAGTCCAAGTTATTGGCAACATTACTGAACAACTTCCAGAACCTCAATCATACCTTCAAGTTTACTATAATAATGACAATTCTTCATTAGCTACACCACCAGACGCTTTAATCCATGAAAATGCCAGAAACGTTAGCGGCTTTGGTTTTGCGTTTTTTTATTTTCTTATCACGAGTATGAATTTGTATGATCAATTGCTATTTATTTTTCGGTTTTTGTCACCCAATTCTATCTTGTTCACTAAAGAATTATTATCAATTTCATTCAAATTATACGACTTATTTAAAAAAGTTAAATTGAGTGGATATTGTACATTGCAAGACAATTAAGAGGTTTACAATAGTTATACTAATTTAACCTAACAGTAATTGCATAATATAAAAACTATTTTATGAAGGAGAATTAAATATTAACTAGATAACAGAGTGTAGTAATAATAATCATAATAATAATAAAAACAGGTGCATTTTTGAAAAATATAGATAGAAAAATAAATATAATTAAATAGAAAAGTTACTTAACTAGCTTTTCTTCTTCTGATATTATCTTTCCTTTAATCTTTGTTTTCTAATTCAAAAATTACATGACTGTCTCTTTGAGGGTCATAGGCGTTTTCTAAAAATTGACTGAATTTTTTCAAATTATTTAAACCTCTAATTTCACCACCCAATAATGGCATTTTAACCAAGTGGAAATCTTCGTATAAATCAACCATTTCTCCTAAATATTTCTGTTGCATCTTCCATCTTGAGGCACATCTTTTACAATCACTTCCATCGCTGAATAACAATTGATTAACAATAATAGAGTTGACGTCCATATTATAGCTCATCAATTCTTGAATCAAACGTTCAGTTTCATAAAGAGATAAAAATTCTGAAATACAAACACAAATAAAAGTGGTCAAATCAGGATCTTGAAATTGTTTGTTAATTTCGCTCACGGTTTTTTGAATGTCTTTTAATTTACCAAATAAATCTTGTTGTTTATCTTGACCTCCAGCGCCACCCATCAAACCATTCAAAAGTGGACCAAATTTCCCACTAATTTCTCCAAATTTTTCCAAAAGTGTTTCAAGGGTGGAAGGTAATTGTAAGAAACGTAAAGTATGACCTGTTGGTGCGGTATCAAAAATGATTGTTTGATAATCTATTTTGTTTGAATCATTGGATTCTTCTGTGTCGGCATTTTGACTTTTGATATGTTTCATCACTTCCATGAATGACAAAGCTTCATCAATACCAGGTATACTACTGGTCATGTCATTCATAATACTCAATGGGTTGCTTGGGTCATTTCCACCAGTATTACGAGATTTCATTTCTTCCATAAAAGCATTTGGATCAATTTCCATACAGCTCAAATTTGTTAAACCTTCAACTGGTCTAGCGTCTTTGTCGAATTTTTGGCCAAAGGCGTCTGATAAATTGTGAGCAGGATCAGTGGAAATCAACAAATATTTTTTGGTAGGATTGGCAAGAGCTAAACGAATTGCGACAGAGCATGAGGAAGTGGTTTTACCAACTCCACCTTTCCCACCAACAAAAACCCATTTAAGTGTGGATTCTGGGTCAAAGATGTGTTGTAAATTTGGGTCAAAGGTAAGATCGTCAAGTCCAGACATTGTTTATTTAGAATGTATAATATTTGTATTTATTTTTTTGGATATTGACTCAGCACAAGGAAAAAAAAAAAAAAAAAGGAAAATCGAAAGAAAATATTGTTTTTAGATTATATTATTTTTCTTTTGGCTTTGTATAGGTAATCTATAATACACAAATTCACCAGTCTTATTGAGTTGATTTGGCCACAGTCTTTTTTTTTTTTTCCTCTCTTTTTTTCTTTTTTCGAAGCACACATAACATACACCAGATAGAATCTTCTAGTGAAGGTCACGGGATCAAGCGTGCAGTATGGCATGCAGAAAGTGCTAGAGTGAGTTGTTTGTTCTCAACAACTATTGGGAACGCTTCTTTAGCATCTTGAAGTAAAGCACGAGGTAAAAAAAAAAGTTGAAAGAAAAAAAAGTTGAAAAAAGAGAGGTAAAGAAAAATAGAGACTTGCTATATGGCTAACTGAGCGTAGATAAGTTATAAAAAAAAAAATTTTTTTTTGGTTGTGAACATAGAAGAGTGTAATACAACAATATTTGTGCGCTTTGGTATTTTCTTCTAAAAGATCTTTTTTTTTTTAGTCGAAGAGATAGGAAAGAGATTGGGAAAAATTTTTGAGAAATAAAAAGTTTTTTCTATTTTTCTGTGCTGATGCACAAAACAATTTAGTTGCTGAAAAGGTATAAAGATGAATACAAAAATCAAAAATCAAGTTCTTAACACCGAACTAGCAACTTGTGGAACGATAAATAGAACCTTATCATATATGGTTTCATTTACATGTATCTTTTTTTTTAAAAAAAAGGTTGTTATCAGTAAATAATCTGGTGATTTACGAGAATAATAGCCTAAGGTTCAAATTTATGCATCCCCTGTTATTGTCATCGGATAAATTCTTTCCGGTGGGTTTTGTTTCCATGTTTTGTTTTATTTTTGACTTTTTTTTATGTTTTTGCTCGGGGAAAAATTCCCAGGGAATCAAATTATGAATACTTCATTAATTAGTTGTTTACCGAAGAAAGTACAATAGCTAAATTACTTACGATAGAAAGAAGAAAGATTTTATTTTTTCTTTTTTCTTTTTTTCGCTAATTCCCTTCATCATGCATGATTTATCATTTCGAATTTCAAAAAAAAAAAAAAGAAAACTTCCTTTGGTATTTAATTAGTATCTATAATAATAATAATAAAAGTGGCAGAATTAATAATATGAAAAATAAAAGAAAAGAAAAAACTTAATAAATAAAACAAGCGTGTAGATATATCATTGTTGAGTGAATGAGTAAACAAGTAAATAAAATAAATGATAAACACCATAATAACTTTCTTTACCTTGAACTCCTTTTTTTTTTTTTTTTTTTTTTTCTTATTATCTGTTTGCAGTTTGCATTTCTATCATTTGTTCAACTTGCTGCCTCAATAAATCTTTCAAATCTACAACATCAGCTTTCAACTCTTCAACTCTTTCACTTTTCTCGCCAAGTAGTTCTAAGCTAACTTGTTCTCGTTGCTGTAGTTCTTCCACTTTTTTACTCAATTCAGCATTTGTTTCTTTTATCTTGTCAAGTTCATCAACTTGATTCATCATACTAACCAATTCACTGCTCAATTCTTGCTTTTCGGCATTATAACGTTTAATTTCCTCCTTAGTTGTCAATAATTCAGTTTCAAGTCTTGATACTTTTGAGCTCAACTTTCCAATAAGTTGGATGTTTGCACCATTGATTCCTGCTCCACCACTCATACCACCTCCAGCTCCGCCACCCAAAATCGGGGTTTGATAGACTGAAACGCTGTCAAATCTTGAGCTAGCATCAAAGTTAAAAGACGACAGATCAGTATCAAGTTTATCATAGCCCATTGGGCGTTGCTGTTGTTGAGAAGGTAAATGAAATGGAACATTTCTCGTTGATGAAGTCAGAGTATTCAACATTTCTGATGATCTCCAGAAATCTTGAGATTTACGTGATTTGAAAGGATCAGTTGCAAGTTCTTGATCTGGTGATTCCAATAAGGAGCTTGAAGAACCTATTCTATGTTTCATTGGAATTGTTGGCTCTTCTGTAATTGTATTTATAGCAGACGATTCCAAAAATGAAATTTTTTTTTCTAAAGATTGAACAATCATGGTATGTTTATTCAACAATTCATTGTATTTTTTGTTCAAGCTTGTAATCTTATCATCTTTTTGTGACAATTCTTTTTTCAAATTACGAATTTCTTGTTCCAATAAAGAAGTGTTTTCTAATACTTTATTTAATTGGTCCTTTGATTCATCATATTGCAGCATTAAGGTTTTGAAATTTCTCAATTGATTAGACTCAGAAGCTTTCAAAGTATCAAAATTCTCATTTAGTAATGCAATTTTAGCAGTATATCTAGCGTCGATATTTTGGACATTTTCTTTTTGCAAATTCAATTGAGCTTGTAAATCAATATTTTGTTTTGTCAAAAGCTCATTATTTGTTTGTGATTGTTTTGTCTTACTATCTTCGTTACTAGAACGTAATGATTCAATTTTGTTTTCCAAGTGAGAAATTTCTAGTTCATATTCTTCCTTTTGTGACTTACTTGAGTTCTTTATCTCCTCAATTGTTGATTTTAACTGATTAACTTCTTTTGTGTTTGTTGTCTTAGTTAATGATAATTGAATTTTTTCATTTTCCAAGCTTGATTTCAAGACATTAACAAGTGCTTGTTCTTCCTTGTACTTGTCTTGTAAATCATTGAATTTACGCTCATTGTGTTTAAATTTATAATCTGTAAATTCTTTTATCAATTGGGCTTTTTCTTGAGTAGACGATCCTTTAAGTTGGTTCAATCTTTTGTCAAGTGATTCAACTTGACTCTTCAAATCATCAATAATTGAGACAGATTCTGAATCTTTGGATCTTAAATTTTTTATCATTGTGGTATATTTAAGTTCTTTTCTAGAAAGAGCTTCACCCTCACTTATTAATTCGGCAATTTGTTGATCTTTGGCTTTAATCTGCGAATCGGTTGATGAAGAATCTTTGGATTTGACTTGCTTTTTTAATTCAGCTATTTCTAAAGCACTTTTGGATAAGTCCGCCTTCAATACAGAAAGCTCGCTATCATGTTTAGATCTTAATGATGCTATTTTTTCGAGCAATTCCTCTTTACTTGAATCTTTTTCATTTATCATTTCTTTTTCTTTTTCTTTTTCTTTTTCTTCTTCGTGGTTAAGTTTTTGCTTCATAGAATTAGAAGTTGCTTCTTCATCTATAAGCTTTGTTTCATTTATTGTCTTGTCAACATTTTCAGATGAAGGTTGTTCAATTTTGTTTGTATCATTAACAGGGATTTCTGGTGGGCTAAGTGAGAAAGCTGGGTTAACGTCATTTGTCAAATCTACACTGTCAACTTTCTTAGTTTTTTTTACTTTTTTAGTCTTCTTCTTTTTATCTTTTACTGCCATTGCCAATCGTTCTTGCATAGTCAACTTTTTCTTGGATGTAGTGTTGTTTGACTCGTCTGGTCCGTTGTTGGTTGAATGCCCACTGGCAATTGATGATTCTGGTGTCAAGTCTTGAAATGAAGACCTTGAAGAAATAGAATTAGCTCGTTCATGATCTTTTATTTCTGATAGTATTGGTGGTTCTATAATCTTGACTGGATCGCCAGTTTCTTCTTTGGATTCATGATCTATTGTGATTTTATTGTTGATATCTACGTCTTTTTCGAGATCTGAGCTGGTAGTTTCAGACATATTTGACACAGCTGTACTAGGAAGTTGGTTAGAAATAGATGATTCTTGATCAGTAGAAGTTGTCAATGGCTCAATTTGATTAGATTCCAAATTTTTGGCTTTGATAGAGGTCTCTTTATTTTGCGACAGCACATCATCAGTTTCATGATCGATATTAGTGCCATCACAGATTTTTTGATCGTCTGAGGATGATTCAGGTATGTGATCAGTAGGTACTACAGCAGCCTCATCTTTTAAACTATTTGTAATTGAATCATCATTTTCAACTTGGGTGGTATTCTGAATACCAGTTTTGACTGGCTGGTCTTCTTTTTTTTCTTGTATGTCATTTTTTGTTTCTTTCAGTGTTGGATCATCAGAATTTGATATTGTTATCCCAACTTTATCATCAATTTGCTCTTCCTGTGTAATTTTATTTTCAGTTGCATTTGTGCTACTCTGCTTACTTGCGGCAGAGGATTTTTTATTATTACTCTTTGATTTTTTTGCCATTTGTAACTTTGTTTGAGAAGAATCACGATCAATAATAGGTGGAGATGATGATGGCGAAGAAGGATCTAGTAGAAGTATGCGTGAGATGGTTCTGCTAGCTAAATACACTAATATAATTAGAAATAATGTATTTAGCATATGATTTTTATAAGAAAAAAGAAGCTTATAACTATATCTTTTTTGTCTAATATATATTAATATTTCTCTTCTCTTTAACTACCTTCCTTTAGTGTTATATTCGTGTATATACTATTTAATTTGACCTATGTTTAATCAACGTCGCCTTTACTTTTTCTTTTTTTTTTTTTCTGAAAAACTGTTTTGTAGTGTTTGTAGTGCATTTAGTATTTCGAGAAAGGTACAACGAGAAACATCGAAATCCCCAGTATCACAATCTTATATATAATTAACTATATAGCATAAATATATATATTAATTACTGATTTCTTTTACCAGATATTTTTGTGCTTCAGATTTTTTCAATTTGTGAACTTGATAATTTGTCGGAGCATTTGATTTGCGCTAAAGTTAAACATTATTATAGTAAAAGTGTGTTATACTGTTAATATACTTATAAGGTCTCTTTTACTGTTGCAAGAAGTCTGCTATTTTTCATTATCTCTGTATATTCTATTTTGTTGTGTAATATTAAAGGGTTTCCACTATTTCCATAAATAATTTCCAAGTTTGGGAATAAAAATCACATTGAAAATTTTTCAACAAATGAACATGTAGTACATATTATGTGAAAGAAAACGGTTGATGAGCATTACTAATGATTTTTAACCAAAACATAAATCAAAGAGAATTAGTCAGGAAATAGACCCAAATTAGAAATAAAGGAGTCCTAGTGGAAAAAAAAAAAAAAAAAAAAAAAAAAAAAAAAAAAAAAAAGGAAAAAAAAAAAAAAAAAAGGTTTTCCCCACTCTTTTTCGAGGAAATTTTCTTTTATATTTTCG